>PVHX01018253.1:0-37564 GCA_004024805.1 Geosciurus inauris | reverse complement strand
GGATCCTGCTCGTTGCACACGAAGGAAAAAAATCTTAAAGGTTACATACTGGCCAGGCGCGGTGGTGCACGCCTGTAATCCCAGCATCTCGGGAGGCTGAGGCAGGAGGATCCTGAGTTCAAAGCCAGCCTCAGCAAAAGCAAGGAATTCAGTGCTAAGCAACTCAGTGAGACCCTGTCTCTACATAAAACACAAAATAATGGGATGTGGCTCAGTGGTCGAGTGCCCCTGAGTTCAATCCCTGGAACCTCCCCCCCCCAAAAAAGTTATATTCTGTCCAGTTGTTACAGAATTGGGGACTTCCCAGACACTGAGGCAGGATGAAGACTCCCAATCAAGACAGAAAGATTTCGGACATGTCATTCAGAGTAATAGGCATGGATTTATTGAGGAGATAGGAAAAGGGAGAGGGGACACTCGCAAGGAAGAGAGGGGGTCCTCTCAGAGAGGAGAGGGACAGCATTCCTCTCGTGCACTCCAGTTGTATTGGGGACTCTAGAGAAGTTTCCCGAGAGACCTGCCCAGGTCCACCACTTGACTTTTGACTGACAGAGGATGACATCAGACTTTCAAGTCCCAACTCCTAGGACAACTCTGTGTCCTCTATGGCCCATGCTGACCAGTTCTAATTGGATTTTTAAACATGCATTTTTATAGGTCTTATGGTTAGGAGGAGTTATCCTTACCTTCCAGAATCGGGTTTGTGAAAAGGGTCACAACAGTAACTTGGGCTCCTCCTACCCCCACTATTTTCTGTCTGCATGAGGAATATGACATAGCCTGTCCCCTGAGGCCAGGCAGGGATCCAGGCAAATTGCTTTTGGGCACAGAAAGCATGTGGGGGTCAGCACAGTGGGCCCATTTTATACCATTTGTCCCTTAACCTCATGTTCCCACCATCCTCATCTGTCTGTCCCCGAATATAATCAGGGAGGGATGCATTTCCATATGAAATTCTGACTCTATCAGGCTAGACAGTAATAGTTCAGCAATATTCAAAGATACTGATTGTTTTAAAAATGCTGTTACGTTGTAAATGAATATTCTTATCCCTTCCCTAGTCTTTTATTTTGAAAAACTTCAAACTGTCATTGGAGAAGAGATGTCTCCAGAGAGGGTCCCAGGAATCCCCGGAGAGGAGAGGCAAACCACCTGCCGACCAGTGGGTCCTTGGTGCATGTGACAGAACAGAGTTTCAGCATGGGCCAGACAAAGGCATAAACAGAGGTTTATTTAGGAAGTAGACACACATTCAAGGGAGAATGTGGGCTTTTTTAATTTTTAATTTTTTTGGTACTGGGGATTGAACCCAGGGGCACTTAACCACTAAGCCACATCCCCAGCCCTTTTTGGTATTTTATTTAGAGACAGGGTCTCGCTAAGTTGCTGAGGCTGGCCTCAAACTTGCTATCCTCCTGCCTCAGCCTCCTGAGCCATTGGGGTTACAAGTATGCACCACCATGCTCAGCAATGTGGGCTATCTTGAGAGTGATTGGACCCCTTAGGTTGGAGTCCATGCGTATAGAGTGGGCACATCAGGGGCTGTGCTGGAGGTGGAGCCAGGACGGAGCCCCACAATTTCACCCTAGTTTTCCCTACACTCGTGCATGTCTCTCATTTTACAAAGAGAGATCCCAGGGCATGTCACTCTGGCGTGACAATTGTTCCTGAGTGCACTTTGCATCTCAGTGGCTCATGGGAACTTCCTTCAAGGCTCAGTACATCTCTCTCTTTATCCCCACATGCCTATCTCCACACCCACTGAAAATTGCAATAGTGCAGCAGATGATGACCTTCCTCTTACACAGCTTCATTAGCTGTTCACACTTTACCAGTTTCGCTTCCTCCGTGTCTCCCTGAATTATATGAGCATTAATTATAGACTTTTGAAATTTCATCTCCATTTTAGTCGGCCATGACTGCTGAGACAAATGTCCACAACCTTGGTGGCTAATTCACAAAGCCCCACCCTAAGACATACTGCTGAACTATCTGGTGTCACTCCAGGCTCCAGATAAACACTCCAGATAAACACTCCAGATAAACACTCCTTTCAGGCAGGACATTCCAGGACTTAGAGATCGCCAGCCAGGCCGGGTGTGGTGGCTCACGCTTGTAATCCCAGCACTTTGGGAGGCTGAGACAGGAGAATTGTGAGTTCAGAGCCAGCCTCAGCAACGGCGAGGCGCTCAGCAACTCAGTGAGACCCTGTCTCTACATAAAACACAAAATAGGGCTGGGGATGTGGCTCAGTGGTCGAGTGCCTCTGAGTTCAATCCTCAGTACCAAAAAAAAAAAAAGATTGCCAGCCAGGAGCCGAGGTATCTCGAATTCTCCAGTATGTAGTAATGTCCATAAATTCTTGAGATTAGGGCCAATGTCTTTGGGGGACATCTTCCTGCTTTCCTCAATTTCTAAATACATTCCTAGGTGTCTGCATGAACAAACACACCCTCCTACATTACTAACATATAATTAGCACCTGGAGGAATCTAACATTGCTGTTATACTATTTTAAAGTGTTTTTGCAATACCATTTTCTTTTTTGGTACTGGAAATTAAACCCAGGGGTGCTTAACCACTGAGCTACATCCCCAGCCCTCTTTTTTTTTTTTTTTCTTCATGTTTTATTTTGAGACAGGGTCTCACTGAGTCACTGAGGCTGGCTTTGAACTTGCAGTCCTCCTGCCTCAGCCTCCTGAGCCACTGGGATTATAGGAATGTGCCACTGCATCCAGCAAAAGGTGTTTTCTTAATTGGGATTCCGTGCAAGATGGGAGAGTGGAATCGTGGCCTACTGTGATCCCCAAAGAGGTCGGCTGATTCGACTCCATTTCAAATTGATGACGTGATCTAGGAAAGGGTGCATGGCCCTGAGGTCAAGACAGGTCCCTTGAAGCAATCTGCCTTTCCCCCTGTTTGCATCTCTATAACTCCGCATTTCTGTTTGCAAAGCTACCTCATGGTGATGTCAAATGAGGTCATGCACGAAGTCAAGTGCCAGGTGGGCTACCCTCAACCAGCTCCTTCCCCTTAGTCTAGGTCAGTCTCTTTCTCTTAGTCTATGTTAGCTCCTCTCCCTTAGCCCAGGTTAGCTCCCTTTGCTCCCTGGGCACGATAGCGCAACTGCAGGACTGACCACAAGGGGGCGGGAGTGAGCAGAGGGCTGCCCGCGGGCACAGCATACCCAGTCCCGGGCGGCGCAGGGGCCTCTTTGTGTTCGTGCAAGCATCTCTGGGTGTGTAAACATCATCCTCTCGGGAGATGAGGGAATAAAATGGTGTCTTGGTATAATGAATGCTCCAGAGCTCTGGTCTGCCTCTGGGGAGCCTGCCCTTCGGTTGCTATGGCATGTCTCAGGCAATCTTCCCAAGGACCGTTGAGTGGAAACCCTTTTGTGAACAGGAGTCACCGCCTTTAAAATAGATGGCATCCTACCTGTCAGTCTCGCTCTATCGGATTGGCTGAAGATATCTGGGCAGAGTAAGAGGCCGTTCTAAAAATACTTGAATGAATACAAAACAACATGCCAACATTTTTAAAAAAAAATTTTTAAAGCACATAATCGTGACATTCTGAGTCTTATCTTATTTGATGCTCAGAAGTCCCCTATGTGGTAGGTACTGTTGTAATCTTCATTTGATGACTGAGCAAATGGAGACACAGAGAGGACTGGCAACTTTCCCAGATCACACAGCTGGGATGTGCTAGAGGCAAGTTTCAAAGTCTCTCTCAGCTGCACAGCTTGTGTCTAACCAGCTGCCTTTCTGCTTGAGCTGAAGATGGCTGGAATTGAATTCACAAGACATGGTTGACTCACTTGTTCCTGGGAAAGTCCCCTGGTTAATCTGTTTCTCCATCAAAAATTGGGGTCTGGGAATAAAGCAAGGGTCTTGGAAGAGGATAAATCTTGTCTGCTGTTATCCCCCTTGCTGCATTGTGTAGGTGTGAACCGTGATAACAGGCGTGAAAATGCTTTGCAAACGGTGGCAGGCAAGATACACACGCACCTGTAACGTGCTAGGTGGGTGCTTAAGAAGCTTAGCAAGACACTGCCTCAAAATAAAAAGTAAAAAGGGCTGGACGAAGTGGCAGACACCGATAATCCCAGCGGCTCAGGAGGCCAAGACAGGAGGATCACAAGTGGAAAGCCAGCCTCAGCAAAAGCGAGGTGTTAAGCAACTCAGTGAGATCCTGTCTTTATTTTATTTATTTATTTATTTATTTATTTTTTGACACCAGGGATGGAATTCAGGGGCACTCGACCACTAAGCCACATCTCCAGCCCTATTTTTGTGTTTTAGCTAGAGACAGGGTCTCACTGAGTTGCTTAGCGCCTCGCCGTTGCTGAGATTGGCTTTGAACTCGCGATTCTCCTGTCTCAGCCTCCCAAAGTGCTGGGATTACAAGCGTGAGCCACCACGCCCGGCTGAGATCCTGTCTTTAAATAAAATACAAAATAGGGCTGAGGATGTGGCTCAGTGGTTGAGTGTCTGGAGTTTAATCCCGCATACAAAAGAAAAGGCCTGGGAGCTGGGCACAGTGGTGCACGCCTGTAATCCCTGCACTTTGGGAGGCTGAGACAGGAGGATCGCGAGTTCAAAGCCAGCCTCAGCAACGGCGAGGCGCTAAGCAACTCAGTGAGACCCTGTCTCTACATAAAACACAAAATAGGGCTGGGGATGTGGCTCAGTGGTCGAGTGCCCCTGAGTTCAATCCCCGGTACCAAAAGAAAAGAAAAAGGCCTGGGGATGTGACTCAGTGGTAAGGACTCCTGGTTTCAATCCACCAAATCCCAGTACTCAGCCCCCCCCCACACACACACATAAGACCAAATAATATCCATTGTGTGTATGGATCACATTTCCTTATCCAGTCACATTTCCTTATCCAGTGGATGGATGATTGGGTTGCTTCTTGCACGATCCTCCTTTGGTTGTTATTATTGTGGGATATGTACCCAGAAGCGGGACAGCCAGATCGTGTGATGATTCTACTTTTACTTTGTCCAGGAAACTCCAAACACTTTTGCATCGAGATGGCACCATGTGCACATTTCCACCACAGGGGGCAATTTCCCACACCCTCCCCGACAGGCATTTGCTCTTTGGCTTGTGGTCCTCCCAATAGGTAAAGGTGAGACCTCGCTGCGGTCTTGATTTGCATGCACTGGACGATCCTAAGATGATTTGCATTTGTGAATAATTACACTGTGTGGTTAGTGGCCAGCGTTTTGGAGAGCACGGGCTTCACTCGTTCGTGTGCCGCCTTTGGTCCCGGGAGTGTCCCGCAGCCCCGGGGCGGGCGTCTGGCATCTGGTGCGCGCTGGGTAAGGTGAGCGCAGGGCCGGCGAGAAGGAACGGCCACGCGGGCAGTGAATAGAGATCTCAGATGCCCCCAGGTGTCCTACCCCAGCACTGCAGGGACCTGGTTCAATGCCAAGAAGAAAGTGATCATCGGTCCTCCAAGCAGGAAATCTGGCTCCGGTGCCAGGCTGCGCCGCCCGCGGGCTGCCCCAGGCCAGGTCGCCAACGCCACCCGCCGGGTAGCAGACGCGGCGGCGGCGGCGGCAGCGGGAGCGGCAGGTGCAGGAGACGCACAGGAGGGCTGGGAGGTGAGGCTGGTCTGTTTGGAGGCTCCTCTGCTGGAGAAGGGATTGATAAAAAAGAACAGGGCCTGTCCCCAGTGCGGGCAGGTAGCGTGGTGGCCAGATCTGGCATCGGGAAGCGAGCGAGGTAAGGAGCCGCCGGGAACAGCAATGGCGAGTGGAGGGGCCGCGACTCCAGGGCCGGACAGCGGCGCGCTAAGCCTCTGGGTCAAGAAAACTTCCGAGGAGTGCCCTCAGCTCGCCGCCACCCCGCAGCTGTGGAAAGGGAAGGGTAACCACATCCACTGCTGGGTGTTGGGGGCAGGCTCGACCCGCTGAGCTTTTTATCTGCCTGGTGATGTGGGTCAGAGCGCGGGCGTTGGAAATCACACCGTTTATTTGCTGCGAGTCTTTGAGCAAGTTACCTACCTTCTCTGGATTAGTTTCTACTTAAAAAAAAAAAGTGGGGTGGGATGGGGGAGCCAGGCCCCAAGGCGCACGCCTATAATCCCAGTGATTCGGGAGGCTAAGGCAGGAGGATCTCAAGCTGAAAGCCAGCCTCAGCAATTTAGCGAGGCTTTAAGCAACTTAGGGAGACCCTGTATCAAAATAAAATATTTTAAAAAGGGCTGGGGATGCGGCTCAGTGGTTCAGCACCCCTGGGTTCAACCCCCCGGTTAAAAAAAAGAAAAGAGAAGAGAGGGGATGGGAGAGGAAAGGGGGACAAAAAGAAAAGAAAAAGGGGAAAGCAGGGGGCTAAATAGGATTTCCTTCATAGGTTTTCTATGACCCCTCCATGAGCTGGGAATCCAGGAAGTGCCTCCTAAATGTTAAATCTTTCTATTCCCCCTAAGGTAATTTGGGATAGGGTCTCCTGGTCCAATTTTACCCCTGAGGACATTTGGATTCAGGGCAGGGAATTTGCCCACAGCAACTAAGTAGAAACCATGGGATTGGAACCCAGGAAGTCAAACTCCAGAGACTGGACATCAACGTCTAATCCAAGTTCCTCAGTTTCCTGGAAGGGGAATGTGCTTAAACTGCTTTTGAGACCCTCTTTTCCCCCTATTTGTGAAACACGTTCAAGAATAGTACCTAGCCACTGGACTTGTACTGAGAATCAGCTAAAACCCATAGGTACCCATAGTGTGCGGCCCCAGGGGCAGGATTTTTTTTTTCTTTTTCTTTTTTAGATACATGCCCAGTACCTGGCACAGAATAGCTGCTCAATAAGTTCTTGTTGAATGAATAAGGAGCACATATTACTTCTCATCCACACAACCCCTGCTAGTCCCACACTACTGAAGAGACTGAGGTTCAGAGAGGTTAGATAGCTCTCCACATGTTTCCTGGTCGTCCCTAGAGACGTCAACATTTAAACATGGGTCTGCTTGATCATGGAGTCTGGTATGGTTTTCACTTAGAATCCACCTTCCTAGCAGGATGAACGTGTCAAGTTTTTTTTGTCTCCTCTGTGCCTTAGTTTCCTTATCTGAAAAATGGGTGCAATAATGATATCTACTCCGTATGGTTTTGTGGGGAATTAAATTAAGACAGAGCCCCAGGAGCCATGCGGGCACTTAGCAGGTACTCAGTAAACGTGAGCTACAGTAACTGCTGCGAGTGCCCTTTCCAAGAGGGGCAGGCCAAGGGGTGATAGGGAGGTCAAGGGGCAGAGGTGACCATGGAGTTTTCCTGCCCTGTGAGGAACCCCCAGAACCAGGCTCCCATTTGCTCCTTGGAGATTCCAGAGGAGCCACCATGCTTCCTGCAGAGGGAGTGTCCCCATATCGCTGCCGTCTACCTAGGGCAGGACGGGCTGTCTCAGCACCCGCCACTCTTCCTTATTCAAAGAATCCATTCCTGATTACGGCACAGGCAGCTTTGGGAGGGGGACCACAGGGGGAGGCCAGTTGGCTGGTGGCTGTTGTAGCCAGGTCTGCCTCTAGATCTCCAAAGAACTCCCAGCTCTGGGCCTTTGGCAATTGCCTTCAGAATCTCAGTTCCCTTGAATGTAGAACAAAGACAGTAACAGGACCTCACAGGATTGTTGCGGGGTGATCATTGAACCCAGGGGTGCTCTACCCTGAGCCACATCCCCAATCTTTTTTGATTTTATGAGACAGGGTCTCACTAAGTTCCTTAGGGCCTCACTAAGTTGCTGAGGCTGGTCTCTAACTTGCGATCCTCCTGCCTCAGCCTCCCCAGTCCCTGGGATTATAAGCATGTGCCACGGTACCCGGTTCCCCTTTTGCATCTAGAGTTTCCAGCCATAGACCTCCTGCCATATTCCCAGGGAGTTTTGTGTCCTGGGAAAAGTACTGCCCTTCAAATATGTCAGGGCTGGTATGGGATGGGAAGGGTCCTGTGCATCTGTTGGTGTGGACACTTGGCTGGGGGTAGAAGCCTACCCATTTAATATAATCATGGTCATTAACGTCTGTTCTGCTTACTGTATGCCAGGCGCTGTGCTAAGTAAGGCCCAGCTTTAGTGATCTTTAGATCTCCAGAGCCAGACTGCCTGAGGTCCAAACCTGCCTCTGTCATTTCCTAACTGTGACCTCCGGCTGAGTTGCTTAATTTCTCTGTGCTTTCCAATGACTCCTCCCTCCACTGGAGTGATAACACTACCTCACTCACAGGGAGCTGTGAGGATTAGGTATAATCCACCCGTATGTAGTGAGAACAGTATGTTGACCATGTTTACATATTATAATTTTCTCCGCTTTACAGCTGTGGAAACAGGCAGACTTGGGGAAACTGATCATCTGCCCAGTGACACAGAGCTGTCCTCCTCCTCTTACTTCTCCCCATTTATTTCCATTTCCTCTGCCATACACTTATCTCTTGCCTCCTTAGTTCCAATCCTGAATTTCTTCATCAGCCCCTCTCTGGTTCTCTCCTTCCTGTATCTCTGGCTCCCTGGCATTTGCTGCTTCCAGAAGGTTCTCCATCTCCCTCCCTTCTGAAACTTTGGAGGTTCCCCAGTGACCTCGGAAATAGATCTTTTTCTTTTACTCTTCCCATTTTTTAAAAAACATGTTGTGGGATACTTGGGTATGTCTAATATATATGCAAGTTATTTTGGGAAGTTATTTGTAAAAATACTTGCACAGGAGGCAGAGACTCCGTTCCTTCATCGCCTCTTCATAATCACTGTTTGGTTTCCTATATGCTGATCCAAGTTCCTCCCCCTCCTCCTAGATGTAGGAATAAAGATTATTCTGACTTTATATAAAAATAGGATCACACGATTCAAATCTGTGCAACTCACAGGAGAAAATTTGCCAAATTTTAATTGTTTTTTTTTTCTCAAAAAGTCACACTGTCACATATTATAAAAGCCCAAAGTAGCCAGCCTTGATGGTTGACACCTGTTATCTCAGCGACTCAGGAGGCTGAGGCAGGAGGATTGCAAGTTGGAGGGCAGCCTCAGCAATTTAGCAACTCAATGACACTCTGTCTCAAAATAAAAAATAAAAAGGGCTGGGGATGTGTCTCAGTCGTTAAGGGCCTCTGGGTTCAATCCCCAGTACCAAAAACAAAAAAAAGAAAAGATTTGGGGGAGAGAATTAATGTGTCATAAACTAAATATTAAAAAAAATACAGTACATTTTTTGAGAAGGGGAGAAATAGGGCAAGAAAAGAAAGCTACACTAGAGCTTGTGGGATATGTTGCTGGTTTGGTGGGTTTTTATGCTGTCTGTGGAAATTGGAAAAAGTCACAATTGCCACGACCAGCATGGCCATTAATTCAGAAACTAGAGGTTACGAAGGTTATGAAGTTATGAAGTTACGAAGAAAAGACAAACAGACACACATAGAGAAAAAGCTGGGGCCAGGTGGGTGGCCAAGCCCTGATGAGGCTTGCCTGACACCAGAGCTAACTCAGCACGTTTATTATATAGGTTTTGTCACCAGAAAGTTATCTGTGAGAAAGTTTTAGCTAAGCAGGCAGTCTGAAGGACGCAGAGGAACTTGCAAGACATCAAGGCCATCTTGTTATGCCCAGAATTCTCCACTCCCTGCAGTTGGTTGTCCAAGGTTCTGACCACTAGAGCCAGTGCCTTTGCACATAGCCACCCCTGGCCAGTGTTACCATAGCAACTGGGGCATCTCACGCTGCACTTTTGTATAGGCAGCTCCCAGCACAAGCGCAGCCATGAGGAAATCAGAGACTATGGCTCGAATCATCACTCTCCACACACAACTGCAGTGGGAACAAGATTTTTCGTTGTGACTTCTTGCTAGCGTGAACAGGAGATGCAGCAGGGACCATGAATGTCAAGTTGGTTCCCTGGACAAAGGAGGAAGCTGGCTTTTCTTTCTGCATGAAGATTATAAGAGTGGGTCAAGCCGGGCGTGGTGGCGCAAGCCTGTAATCCCAGCACTTTGGAGGCTGAGACAGGAGAATAGCGAGTTCAAAGCCAGCCTCAGCAATGGCGAGGCTGCTAAGCAACTCAGTGAGACCCTGTCTCTACATAAAACACAAAATAGGGCTGGGGATGTGGCTCAGTGGTCGAGTGCCCCTGAGTTCAATCTCCAGTACCAAAAAAAAAAAAAGTGAGACAAAGTCTAGAAATCTTCGTTGGCTTTGGGCACATCTCCTAAGGCGTTAGCTTCGTGGGTCCTATGTGAGCAGGGGCTGGGGATGGTCAGCCCAGAGCCCAGGGCTACCCCCTCCCTATGTAGCTGACTTTGCCTTGAGATCAGGATGAGCCGCTGAGGCTGTCAAGTAAGACACAGGGGTGGAAAAAGAAAGGAACCTAGACTCTTGCTGTTTTGAAGACTCCTCAATAGCTTTATCCTGTGTGCTGGAGACCCCAGGTGAGGGTCCTGGCTGTAAGGATGTACTTGGTTTCTGAGCTGGAATGACTCTGAGCGGGAGGCTGGGGGAAGGCAAGTGCTGCACTCTTCCCTCGTCGCTAAAGAGCCACTGGTCAGTCAAGGAGCGGGACAGGGAAAACATCTCAGCCATGCTTGCAGAAGCTGATGAGCCAAGATAAAGCCCAGGCATTTATTTGCTCTTTTCAGGGTGGAGGTGACTGTCCCAGGTCAGGTAGAGTTGGGCTGTTTTGCTGGCACAGGACAGCCAGGGATGCACAGTACAGAAGCTAAGACAGTTACCTAGCCCCAAATGTCAGTAGGACAGACACTGTGAAATCCTGATTGACAGCCACAAAAGGATCTGATCTTTCCTTTCGCCTGGGGGTGGGGAGAGAGCTGCAATTTGGTCCAGCCACACAGACTAGCCTGCAGCGCAGGACCAGCCACCCAGGTATTCCAGGAGGCACTTGCTGCGCGGAATTGACTTCTTGCCCCAGGCATGGCTGTTCCTGGGGCAAATGCAACCTCCTCCTCCTCCTCCTCCTTGTACATACCAAGGATTGAACCCAGGTGCATTTAGCCACTGAGCCGCATCCCCAGCCCTTTTTATTTTTTTATTTTGAGACAGAGCCTTGCTAAGTTGCTAAGACTGGCTTCAAACTTGCAATCCTCCTGCCTCAGCCTCCCAAGTTGCTGGGAATACAGGAGTATGCTATCATGCCCGAACCAATTTACTTTTTTTTGGTACTGGGAATTGAACCCAGATGCTTAACCCCTGAACCACATCCCCAGCCCTTTTTATTAAATTAGTTTTTTTTTTTTTGGTACTGGGGATTGAACTCAGGGGTACTCGACCACTGAGCCACATCCCCAGCCCTATTTTTTTTTTAATATTTTAGTTGTTGATGGATCTTTATTTTATTCATTTATTATTTATATGTGGTGCTGAGAATCGAACCCAGTGCCTCACGCATGCTAGGCAAGCGCTCCACCACTGAGCCACATCCCCAGCCCTATTTTGTGTTTTATGTAGAGACAGGGTCTCACTGAGTTGCTTAGCGCCTCGCCATTGCTGAGGCTGGCTTTGAACTCGCAGTTCTCCTGTCTCAGCCTCCCTAAGTGCTGGGATTACAGGCTTGCGCCACCGCACCCGGCCTTAAATTAGCTTTTTAAAAAACATTTTAGTTGTTGATGGACCTTTATTTTATTTATTTATTTATACGTGGTGCTGAGAATCAAACCCAGGGCCTCACATGTGCCAGGCAAGCGCTCCATCACTGAGCCACAACCTCAGCTTTCCAGCTCTGTTTTTTATATTTCTTTTAGACGGTCTCCCTGAGTTGTATTAGGGCCTTGCTGTTGCTGAGGCTGGCTTTAAACTCGAGATTCTCCTACCTCAGCCTCCAGAGTGCTGGGATCGTGGGTGTGTGCCCCGCCCCGCCCAACCATCTTCTTATAAGTCCACCCGCTCCACCTCCTCTCACTTTAGGACAATTCCTCAATTTCCGAGTCTCTGTTGTCACAGGGGAGTTCCATTTCTCCTTTGGAAAAAATCACTATTTTGTAATAAGGTGGGTGCTAATATATCAAAGGGCAGGAAATATATAGGCCTCTCCCCTATTTATTCTGAATTCTAGAAATAAGACTTCATTTCTTTTAAATGTTCTCACCCGGATTCAAATGCCATAGGAAGGGGAATTTGTTCTGACCTTTGTAAAAACACAGAAATCTTACCAGTCCCAGATCATCTGCTTCTTTCTTCCCATGAGCCTAAGGAGTCCCTCTCCCAGAGCAGCCCTGCATGGAGGATTGGCCAGCATTCTAGCAGCTACAGTTTGTCCCAGGTGGCTAGAGATGAGAGAAGCACTAAAATAGATCAGTCTTCCCCAGTTGATGGCCAATATCACCCTTATGGACACTCTGTGGAGGGAGAGTACCTTGCTCTCATTTTGCAGATGAAGGGGTTAAAATGGAGATTGTGCCATTATAGTCTTGGGGTGCCTGTCAGGACTGGAATTCCAGTCAGCCTGCCTGGAAATGTGAGCTGGTTTCAGGCCACCTGTCCTTTATCTATGTAAGGAACCAGTCACTTGTGATCATAATTGCAGAGTGAAATCAACAGGTCAAATGTCGCTGCAGGGTATGTATCTCCAAAGTGGCCAGCACCTAGGGGGCTGTGATGGTTTAGATGTGAGGTGTACCCCAAAAGCTCATGTGTGAGACAATGCCAGAAAGTTTAGGGGTGAACGATTGGGTTTTGAGAGCCTTAACCCAATCAGTGCATGAATCCGCTGGTAGGGATTAATGGGGTGGGAACCGCAGGCAGGCGGGGTGTGGCGGGGGAGGTGGGTGGCTGGAGGGGGCGGGCCTCTAAAGTTTATATTTTGTCCATGGTGAGAGGAACTTTCTCTGCTTCCTGGTGCCCTGTCCCCAGCTGCCTGTCTGCCACACACTTCTGCCCTGCACTTCTGCCTCATCTCAGGCCCTGAGGAATGGAGCCAGCCTTCTATGGACTGAGACCTCTGAAACCCGAGTCCCCAAATAAACTTTTCCTCCTGTAATTGTTCTTGTCAGGTCTGTTTGGGTCCCAGCAGCAAAAAAAAACTGACTCAAGTGCCCAGGGGCGTCCAGTAGAGTCACATTCCAGAAGGATGCTTTGTGCATGAATGAATCCAGGAAGCTGCTTCTCCCGTCTCCTTACTTAGGTGGGAGGCAGCCTGCGTACTTCCTTATGTCCAAGAAATGAAATAACCTCTGCAAAGGACTTTGCTCTTTTTATTGCACTGATGACGAGAGAACATTGACGAGAGGGAGGAGTTGGAGTTCAGGAAGAAAGACACAGCTTGCAGCCAAGTTGGCGTCTCACCCATGCGGAACGGGAGGATGTTGGGGGTGGAAGACGGATCTTCACTTGAACAGGTGAGACCAGGGTTTCATGGGCTGGCGAGGGGAGAGGTGACAGCCAGAGTGGCATAAAACTGACACAGCGGGGGTGAACCAGCCACAACTTTGGCTGTTGTGTGGCACATCAGACAGCAAGGACAGCTGTGTTTACAGGGACCCAGCACGGACGCTGGAAACGAGCCCTCTTGGGTTGGCAAAAAGAAAAAAAAAGAAAAAAGATCCACTGTCTCCCCAGGTGTGGAGCACAGAGCATGGAGGGGTCCCACCTGGATAGTCTGTGGGACTCAGGGCAGATGATAGAGGGAGAGGGAGGACATCATGGGAATAGTGGGGACGGCTTGGGAATGTGTCCTGAGAGGACAGAAGCTGGGCTGTCCTGATGCTTGTTGACAGGTGCAGGTACGGAATGGACGCACCATAATATGTTAGCAGAAAGAATGGCCCTGGGGATGGGAGAGGTGAGAGACCGAGCTGGTTAGGGAGCCCGCTCTCAAGCTGTCTGGCCTTGGTTTCCTGGTCTGTAGAATGGGTGGGTATCAAAAGCTCCCACCTCCACAGATGGTTATCAGAGCTAATAAGAGAATATGGTGCTCTATAAATGCTTAGGAAGCGTGACGTCTTTATTCACCCCTTTCTTTCTTCTGTTTTTCCTGTGATAATAATCATGTCATCAATGATGATGATCAAAGTTCAGGGTCTGCAGGCAGACTCATAGGTTTGAATCCCATTTTGCTTCTGTTTAGCTGTGTGACCTTGGGCAAATTATTTAGCCTCTCTGGGCTTCAATGTAATCACCGTAAAATCAGCCTTACCTCATAAGGCAGGAGATTCCATTGCTAACCCATGTGAAGGGCATGGCATGGTGCCAGACACACAGGAAAGCACTCAATCCAGGGTGCTGTCCTTAGACTTATTACTATTGATATCGTTGTTGTTTGACTAGATTCCTTCTGTGCTGGAGAGGGAAGAGGAGCTGAGTGGCGATGCATGTGGGACTGTAGTCATGCATTACCAGGAAGACAGGCTGAAGGGATAAATATCATCAAAGTATCATGCACCACCTGATGGATCATTTTTTGCCAAGGTTTCCCAGAACAAGGTGACAAGCGATAACTAGATTATCACTCAGGTTCTTTCCAGTCACCTAAGGTTCATTGTTCCCAGAGATAAACCAGAGCTGATGGGTTACTAAACATCAGGCAGGGTCATTTCTGCGAAGGAATCCATAGAGAGAGACGTAGCCACAGGGAAGGAAATATCATTTCCACACTTACAAATGCCAGAACAAGCAAGTTTCTTTTCCCAAGGCTTTCGCATCTTGAGTATCATTTTTTTTTAAAATTCCAGTTTCTGTAATGCACAAAAGAGACTTTGTGCAAGGCCCTGAGTTCACTCCCCAGCACCACCAAAAATAAATGAATAAATAAATAAATTTTTAAAAAGGGAAAAGAAAAAGAAAGGAAAAAAATAGACGCATTTATGGTTTTCTGGGTTGCTTATTAGGAAACAAATAGTTTTTTTCCTCTGCTTTCTTCCACTGAAGCTGGAATCACCCCAAAAGCTGTTGCAGGGGTTCCAATCAGAAGATGCCCTAAACCATCAGTGATGGGGCCTGGTGGGATTCCCAGGAAAGAAGGCCTCAGGGCTAGGGGATGAGGTCACATGGGTCATCAGGGGAGCTTCTCCTGGGACAGGACACAGGAGCAAAGGGAAGCTTTCCTGGGGTGTGTCGGTGGAGCAGGGCCAGGCTGGAGCCCACTGGAGGATTTGAGGAATTTGAGCTCAGGGCCAGGCCGGTTCCTTCTAGTGTTTTGGCAACAACCTGAAGGCCTTTATCAGTGTTTCGGAATGTCCCAGGCCCTGGTTGGAGCTCAGGGCTGCTGGTGGAGACCTGCAGCTGTCTGGGCCACAGACATCAGGCACTCTGACTTCCAGTCAGGACATAGAACACCAGTGGCGGATTCTGGAGACCATAAAGCTCTTACCATGCTCTCAACCCAGAACATTCTATGCTCAGATTTGTGGGAGGTTTTCCACGCTGACCAAGTCTCTGACTGAAAACTGGCTCATTTGGCGATGTGATTGCTCCCCTCTGTCTCCTGACTTCTCAGAAGGATGGATAAACCACTTAGTTTCATTGTGGTCATGAGGAACACTAGCACGAGCGACTCTATTTTGGTTTGGTCTCTTGGACCTCGCTCAGTCCCAACAATGCCCTTCCGTGGGTTTTATTTAACACCTTGAACTTGTGACTGACCAGCTATGAAGCGAGGTTCCTGTCACCCCTCCTCAGATTCAGGTTTGGTCATTTGCTAGGATGCCTGACACCACTTGGGGAAAGGCTCACTCTTGTTTACTGGTTTATTATAAAGGATATGATAGAGAATACAGATAAATAACCAGATGAAAAGCGACAGAGGGCAAGGTCCAGAAGAGCACCCAGCACAGGAACTTCTGTCCCCATGGAGCAGGGGTGTGCCACACCACCCAGTTGGTGTCCAACCCAGAAGCTTCCTGAACTCCGCAGTTGAGGACTCTTCTGGGGGCTCATCACAGAGGCATGGTCTGCTGTTAACTCTGTCTCCAGCCCCCTGCCTGCCCTGGAGAATGGGCTTGGGACTCAGAGTTCAAGCTCCTATCCATGGCTTGGTCTTTCTGGTGACCAGCCCTTGCCCCTACCCTCACCCAAGAGCTACCTCATTAGAGCAAAAGAGGCTTCTGTCACCCAGGAAAGCCCAAAGGTTCAGGATTAGGAGCTCTGGCAAGAATCAAGGCCAAAGACCAAATATTGTTATTATTTTGTGTTTGTTTTTTTGTGATGCTGGATACTGAACCTAAGGTGTGGGAACTGAAAATAGTGTAGCCTGAGAAAAAGGAAAAAGAAAAGCCAGGCCACTTTGGGAGGCTGAGACAGGAGGATCGCGAGTTCAAAGCCAGCCTCAGCAACGGTGAGGTGCTAAGTAACTCAGTGAGAACCTGTCTCTACATAAAACACAAAAAATAGGGCTGGGGATGTGGCTCAGTGGTTGAGTGACCCTGAGTTCAATCCACGGTACCAAAAAAAAAAAGAAAAGCCAGGCACTGACAGCTTTCACCTTCCTGGTACTAATCATAGGCAGGAGGGAGTGTCTCATCACACTGGGGTGATAACCTTTGGCAGGCACTGACTTGCAGAACACAAGACCCCTGACCCAAGAGCTCAAATTCCTGAGCACTAAAACTGACCATTTCATTGACTGATGAAACAAACCCCAAATTCCTAAATGTCCAGGAAAACTCATATGCTCACCAGACCACCTCCTGGTGGTCTATATAAACCCAGTCCTTTTCTTTGTTCAGTGGCTCATTTTCCACCATACCTGTAAGTATAGTCCTGTTCCTGAATAAAGCCTGAAATGATTTGTGAAGTTTGCATTCTTCCCGGTCTTTTTGCGCTAACAGATCCCAGGGCCTTGTGCCTGTGAGGCAAGCACTCTACCAGCTGAGCTATATCCCCAGCCCTTCTTATCATTTTTTACTTTAATTTTTTTTCAGTGCTAGGCTCACCCCATGCCAGAAAAACATGCTACCACTGAGCAAACAAATATCACAAATGAGCAAATATCACAATGAAAGATTCTCCTGCCACCCCCATTGCTCAGGAAATTGCAGTGTTTAGGAATTCTGCGCCAGAAACCTGGGATTTATAAGACGTCTTATAAATTGGCATATCAGCCAGCTGCAGAGGCACATGCCTGTAATCCCTGTGGCTCAGGAGGCTGAGGCAGGAGGATCACAAGTTCAGAGCCAGCCTCCGCAACTTAGCGAGACCCTGTCTTAAAATTAAAAATAAAAAGGGCTGGGCTCAGTGGTGAAGCAACCCTGGATTCAATCCCCAGTATCCCCTCAAAAGAAATTAATGAGTGAATTGTGATATCATGTGGGTGGACTGTAAAGATTGAAGACAAACATGCTTGACTACAAGGTTATTTCAGGGAAGTCGGGCCCCTACCATGGAACTCTCTGTCATCTTATCCGAGCCACTGAAGGCAACTGATTAAGGTCCAGGTGGACTGAGTCATTTTTCCTAAGTTCCCTTACCTGGCTGCAGTCAGACCAGAGAGTGTGGTCCACATCTGGATCCTGCTTTTAGGAGATGGCTTACTTTCTTTACATTATTTGTTTTTATTAGTTGTACACGACAGTAGAATGAATTTTGACATATCACACATATATGGAGTATAACTTCTTCTGGTAGGAGATGGCTCATTGTAGAGTTTCTATTTGTCTTTGAGTTTTCATCACTGACAAATCAGACCCAGCCTTCGCCACGTCTCGGATCCCAGGTTCTCATCATCCCCTGTTGAGTGGCGTCCTTAGGACCACTCCTTCCAGGCCTGGAGCGCAGCCATTATCCTGAAGCTTCTTCCCAGCATCTCTGAGCCATCGTCTTTTCCCAGCCCTTGAATGCCCTTTGTTGGCTTGCTTTAAACTCTCTCATACTTTAGGTTTCTGCATATGTTTCTATTTTGCTCTCAAACTTGCTGTAGCAGGCACGGAATTTTAGGTGGATGCTCTTTTCCCCCAGCACTTTGAAGGTACAAGCCATTGCTCACAGCATCCATCAGTCCGACTTATTCCTTTGAAGATAAAGCGGTTTTAGTTCTGAACATTTTCAAGTTTTCCTCTTCAGTGGTGATGATCTAAGATCTTACGAGGCTGCCTGTAATTGTGGGTGTTTCTTCTGGACCTTTATCTACTTTGCTGGCCTCTTTAGCAGAAAGATCATGTCCTCGTTCAGGTCAGGCTATTTCACCTTTGATTATTGCAACTCTTGCATTTTCTTGGTTGTGTAACTTGTTTTGCAGATATTGGACTTCCTGGAGCAATTATTAGTATTTTTTTATGCAGTGCTGGGGATGGAACCCAGGGCTATGCACATGCTAGGCAAGTGTTCTACCACTGAGCTACACCCCTAGCCCTTTTTATTTGATTTTAGAGACAAGGTCTCAATAAGTTGCTGAGGATGGCCTCCAACTTATAATCCTCTTACCTTAGCCCCCAAGTAGCTGAGATTTGGCATGTGCCACTGGGCCAAACCCTAGAGTAATTTTCTATATCTTTTGATTTTTTGAAACATATTGGTCATTAATTTAGTCTTTATTGTGTGAGATTTTCTGAACTTTATCTTCTGAGTCTTCTATTAAATTTTAAACAGGTAGTCACATTTTTAAACTTTCTCTTCTTTGCTCTCTGATTTGTGTGTGTGTGTGTGTGGTGCTGGGGATTGAACCCAGGGCCTTGTGCATGTGAGGCAAGCACTCTACCAACTGAGCTATATCCTCAGCCCTGGCCTCCTGTTCTTTATTTAAAATGGTCAGTTCTATGGATGGAAGTCCCTTCCATCTCTCTGAGGATAATAAATTAAAAGTTCTTAAGTTCCTTCCCCTAGATTACTGTTCATGTTAGAGGCCATACATAATTCTGCTATTTTCCTCCCCTTGGTTCATTTTGTTTTTGGGGGGATGGGGTACTAGAGATTGAATCCAAGGGCACCTAACCACTGAACCACATTCTCAGCCCTTTTAATTTATTTTTTATTTAGAGACAGAGTCTCTTGCTAAGTTGCTTAGGGCCTTGCTAAGTTGCTGACACTGGCCTCAAAGTTGCAATCCTCCTGCCTCAGCCTCTGGAGCTGCTGGGATGACAGGCATGCGCCACCACATCCAGCTCCCTTGGTCCTCTTCTGTGCCTCTAGTTTATTCTTTTTGGACCCTTGAGGATCATTTTTTTGGGGGGTAGGCAAACAGGGATTGAACTCAGGGGCACTCAACCACTGAGCCACATCCCTAACCCTATTTTGTATGTATTTAGAGACAGGGTCTCACTGAGTTGCTCAGAGCTTCGCTTTTGCTGAGGCTGGCTTTGAACTTGTGATCCTCCTGCCTTAGCCTCCCGAATGCTGGGATTACAGGTGTGGGCCACTGTGCCCAGCCCTTGATGATCTTTCTTTAGCTATTCTCTCTGAGGATAGCTGCCATTAGTTGACCCTGATGCGATGGGTTTATTTCCCAGCAGACTCCACCCCTGAATGGCAGGGCTCACTGAAATGTCTGGGGACACAGGTAGTCAAACTTTATAAAATCTAGGTTTAATCTTGGGTACCAATTCCCTCCTTTGAGGCTTAGTTGTTTCCAGAAGTTTATACCATTTGTTTAGAGAAGCTCTTCATGTCTGCAAAGTTGGAGGGAATAGTCCAGAAGCCCCCTTCCCTTCTGACACCCATTACAAGTTCCATTACAAGGCCACCCTTGAGTTCAACAATACTTTGTAAGGACTTGCACAGCCCACTCATTGAAAGCTGCTCTACTCACGGTCATGGTTAATTATAGCTAACAGACGTAGGCTGGAGTTGGCCAAAGGAAGAAATGCACAAAGTGACGTACAGGAAGGAAGGTACCAAAGATGAAGGCTCCATTGTCCCCTCCCCAAGGAACCATGGAGAACATTACTCTCCCAGCATCGATGTGGGACGATACTCACGGCTTATGGTCAACCAGGGTCGCTATACCTATGTCATGGTGTCCAGAATCTTTACTGAGGCTCAGCCACATGGTGACAGTTGACCTCCATTCCCAGCCCCCCTGGAGGTCAGCTGATACTGCAGGGCCAAGAACTCCCGCCCTGAATTATATCTTCCTATCTCACTGGCCTAAGATCCCAGATAAACAGTTTTATTGAGCAGGATGGTTCAAGGGCTTAGAGATAACCTCCTGGGAGCCAAGGAAGGCCCTCTCCTTGGATAAGTCTAAATCCTTTACAGCTTGGTATCCGTCCTAACATCAAAGGGCACCTGGTAGGTGCCAGGGTGAAAGCAGGCCCCTTGTTCTCTAGCCAGTGCATTAATTAAGCACTCATTGCTGCTTCAAGACCACTCCAGTTCTTCGAGCCCACCTGCTTGGCTGTCCCAGCCCTGAGATGACTGGAAGCCCCCCACTCTGGCCCAGTTCCCGGGGCCTGTTCTGGTCTAGTCTCCACCTACCTGGAGATGCCACCAACACACCCGTTTACTTTCTGTCTTCTGGAACCTCATCATTACCTCCATTGCCCCCTCTTGCCTTGGACTTTCCATTACTATGGCTCGTTCCCTTTTATACACATGGGAGGCGGATGGGAAGAGCAGGCCTGCCCTCTTGAATCCACGCAATCTCTCTATGGGGTTTGCATGACAAAATCACCCCATGACACATTTCTCAGACTCTGTCCTCTTCTTTAAGTGATGCAGGAGTGTTAATAGTTATCATTTTGTTCCTTTACCCTGAGTCACTTCAAGAACTCTATCATGTGACCAATCAAGGGCAAATCAAATTTTCCATGTGGTCCAATGAAGGTACCCAGAACTTGGAGTTCCATAGACGCAGGCTCTGGCCCAGGCTATGGACAAGCCACTGTGCTTCGAATAAGCCATTTTATATCTTTGGAATGATGAAACCCAGCAATGCTGATTTTAGAATCTGACTACCAGGGTGTATATCCAAATTCTACCCCCTGCTGGCTGTTGTGTCCAGGCCAAGTTCCTTAACCTCTCTGTGCCTCAGTAGCCTTCTTAGTAAAATAGGGACCTACTGTAGGCTTTTTTAAAAATATATATATATATTTTTAGTTGTTGATGGATCTTTATTTTATTCATTTATTGTTTTTATGTGGTGCTGAGGATCGAACCCAGTGCCTCACGCATGCTAGGTAAGCGCTCTACCACTGAGCCACAGCCCCAGCCCTACCTAGGCTTTTAATGGGTTAATGCCTATCTGGTTCTTACAGAGTAGCCAGAACATACACATTAGTGGCTTTGTTATCATGGTTTCTCTTTGTGTTTTCCTCTCTGCAAATCTGGAACAAGAGTACTTGAGTTATGTTATATAATAGGCATTATAGGGACAGTTATATTACCTGGATCTGAGTGAATCTGATAAAAAGCTAAGCTTCTGCTCTCCAAGGCTGATGTCTCTCTCTCTCTCTCTCTCTCTCTTTTTTTTTTTTTTTTTTGGTACCAGGGACTGAACTCAGGGGTACTCAACCACTGAGCCACATCCCCAGCCCTGTTTTGGGTTTTATGTAGAGACAGGGTCTCACTGAGTGGCTTAGCTCCTTGCCATCGCTGAGGCTGGCTTTGAACTCACGGTTCTCCTGTCCCAGCCTCGCAAAGTGCTGGGATTATAGGCGTGCGCCACCACGCCCAGCCTGATGGCTCTTTTTTCTCTAAAAGACACAGACCCAGGCTCACCAGATGTGGGAGAAGCCCAACCTGCTTTATCACCCTCTCCTGCCTTCTCAAGATCCCATGGTGGAGGATGAGAATTCCTAGCCAGAGGGGGCATTAAGTGTTAACCTTATTCACTTCCCTTGGCAGGATTCTTATCCATTAACGGTGTGTGTGTGTGTGTGTGTGTGTGTGTGTGTGTGTGTGTGCACGCATGCGCATGCAGGGAAGACAGTGGGTTTCTGTAGCTTGTAGGGTCTCCAGAAAGTGGTCGTTCCTTGGTGGGTAGCAGAGGAGACCCTTGAAGCAAGTGTCAGAGCTGAATGTGCACCTTGAGTGTTTTCCAGCTGTTCCCAAGAAGGTCCCTCTGCCTCTGGGACAGGTTGGGCAGTCCACCTGAGCAAGAAAGGGCTGAGCCACCCACCCAGGCACAAGCAACCCATGAATCCACTTGTTTCCTTGCACCTCTCTGCTGGCTCTTTCCTGGCTGATCTGTAGTGGTTCTCAAAAGCCAGAGCACAGAGGAACCACTTAAGAAACTGAATGAAAAGTGAACATTCCCAGGTCCCACGCAGACTCACTGAAATAAAATTTCTGGAAAGGGACCTGAGCTGGTGGTTTTCCTGGAAGGGAGGAGGTTCCCAGGACACGGAACTTCCGGGGCTCACCCCAGCTGGTCACCTGACGATCTGCAGGTCCCATCGCCAGCAAGGTGTCTCAGCCTTGGCATGATGGACATTTGTGATCAGATCATTCTCTGTGGAGATGGCCAGATGCCTCACAGGGCATTCAGCAACAATCTGGTCTCGAATAGAGGCCAGTATCCCATCCCCCAACCAAGTTCTGCGAAACAATATGTCCCCAGACATTGCTCAATGTGCTCTCAGAGGAAAAGCTGTCCCCAGTTGAGAATTACTGCTCTAGATCCACGGCATCCACCAGGATCTCTCTAAAATAGACCAAAAGCCACCACACCCCTGCCCTTGAAGCGATGCTACCTGAAAATAAACACTGCCTGCAACTCAGAGGCATTGGCCAGGGGGCTTCATATTAAGACCTGAGAGCTTCACCTACTTCCGGGACAGTCTGATATTCCAGAAAGACAGTCTTGTTACAAATTGGCCTTTGCATCTGGAGGGTTTAAGGTTAGAGTAAGGATGAGATCCCTGGATAGGGTTTGGGCCATGAAGCTCTTTCCTTCTAAGAAAGAAATATATTAAAACAGGAGGTACCTGAGCTTATAGGGTGAGACTGAGGGGCTTCAAAAGAGCCATGTTAAAAAGACCAAAAAGAAAAAAGAAAAGCAAAGCCAGGTGTGGTGGGGTGCACCTATAATCTCAGCAGTTCCGGAAGTTGAGGCAGGAGGAGGACATCAAGTTCAAAGCTAGCCTTGGCAACTTGGCAAGGACTTAAGCAACTCAGTGAGACTCTGTCTCTAAATAAAAAGAAATTTTAAAAAGGGAGCTCAGGATGCAGCTTAGCCCCTGATACAAAACAAAACTCCCCATTGTTATAACTCTCTTGAGTTATAGAGATCCATTTGTAATACTTGCCAACTCTTTCAGCCCAAGTTCCCTAAATTCTTATTTGTTTGTTGTTTTGGTGCTGGGAATTGAACTCAGAGCCTATACATGCTAAACATGTGCTCCTCCCTTCTTACTCAAAAAAGATATTAGAACTCATCTTAGGTGTAAGAAGAAAACATTGTTACTTCATTAGGGTGGTAAATGCAGTAGGTCAGACCATTTCTTGATGGATTTGGTATGTATTTATTTATTTTGGTACTAAAGATTGAATCCAAGGGCTATCTACCACTGAGCTACACTTCCAGCTCTTTTTATTTTTTATTTTTCTAAGGTGCTGAGGCTGGCCTCAAATTTGTGATCTCCTGCCTCAGCCTCCTGAATCACTGGGATCACAGGCATGTGCCACCTCTCTAGGCTCTTGATGGATTTTTGCATAAATTCACTGTCAGTTTATAGCTTCCAACTCTTTCTTGTTTTATATTATTAGTTAGTTTTTCCCCCCTGTGGGAGAAGGGATTGAACCTGGGGTGCTCTACCACTGGGCTACATCCCCAACCCATTTTATTTGGAGACAAGATCTCACTAAGTTACTAAGGCTGGCCTTGAACTTGTGATCCTCCTGCTTGAGTCTCCCAAGTCACTGAGATTAGAGGGGTGACTCCCGTCTGTCTTGTTTAACAAACGAAAAATCATATATCCTCTTTGCAGTTATAGAATATAATTATCTTTTCTTGGGAATTAAACAAAGATCTTAAAAACTTAAGCAACTTCCTTTGAGAAGAGAAAATAATAGAACAAGAAAATCTATTTAGCTATACAATATTATAATTCCCCTCTTATTCACAGCTTTGCTACTGTTCTCTCTCTAACTGTGGGTCTTATGTCCCACGGGATCCAAATGTATGGTGAAGAACGTTCTTGATGCCAGGAAGGAAACACCCTCTGAAAAGCCCAACGGATCTCGTACTAACAAATATTTAGTTACCAGGAAATGTTTAAGTGAGTGATTGAAGGTGTTGTGTTCTGATGCTGTTCAGAGATTATTCGGGTTACTTTCATTTCCTGGTTCGAAACATTATACACTGGAAGATAAAGAAGTTCCAAAGCATATATTTGTAATGGCATTGAGGCTGAAGGCCAAAGTCATTATTAAGCTAACCGGCCCGGAAAGAACAGTGCAGCACACACCAACGAAATTAATGACTCCCAGAAAGGGACATGCGTGGCAGTGATGGCCAGCCCCGTGCCTGGACCGCCACTCCTGAAGTATGGTGGTCGTCACCTTTTGTGCTGGACTTGTCTTTCCATGATCAGCTGGTTTCTTGAGGATTCAAAGTTCCAGAGGTGCAATCACAAAAGTCCAGTGGAAATGAGGTGTTTGGGAGTGAATGATTTCTTCTTTTAAAATTCTTTTTCCTTCGGGAGGCGGAGAGACAGGAGGATTGCAAGTTGAAGGCCAGCCTCAGCAACTTAGGGAGAACTTGTCTCAAGACAGAATATTTTAAAAAGCTGAGGACATAGCTCAACATTGTGTCTAGCTTATATATATTTTTAAAATTAAATTAAAAATGGTTGCGGTGCTGGGGACTGAACCCAGGGTTAGTCAAGTCCTCTACCACTGAGCCACACCCCCAGCCCTCTAAAAAAAAAACTTCAGATACATTGAATTTAGTAGAATTTATTTGAGCAAACAAGGAATCATCAATGAGGGAGAGCCCTAAACTAGTAAAGGTTCCGAAAGTTCTAGCCAGCCAGTGGGCAGGCAGTATCTATTGACACAGAAGGGAAGGAATAGGCAGAAATCCACTGATTGGGCAGAGCTTGGTTTTTGCCATGTTTGGACACATCTGATCAGTTTGCAGCCTGTGATTGGCTGAAGGCTCGGCTGCTGTGATTGGCCAAGACTTGGTTACTTGTTACAACTCTCAGGTTAGGTTGCAGTTTATTTACATAGGAAGATACATTACAGGCTGCTATGTATGGAGGCAGTATGAGGTCAAATTTGATATCATTTAAAATTCCTATATTTATATACATACATTCAGGGAAAATAAAACCATGTTACTAAATTCTAACTAAATCAGGAGGAGTGAAAGAAGCCAGTCTCAAAGGGCTACATACTGTGTGTTCCATTTATATGACACTTTGGAAAAGGGACAGAGGATAGATCACTGGAGATGGAAGGGTGGGAGGAGAGGCTGCTGTAGAGGAGCAGGGGCCCAGGGAGTTTTGGGGGTGATGGAACTGTTCTCTGTGTTGACTGTAGTGCTGGTTCTCAGTAACAGCACCTGTGTCCAAACACAGAACCTCTGTGTGAGTCTTCTATTAGCAGAGCAAATACCTGAGTTATTAAACTTTTATATAAAGAAAAAGCTTTTGGCTCACAGTTTTGGAGGTTTCTGTCCATGATCAGTTGGTCCCTTTGCTTTGGGGCCTGTGGTGGGGCAGTGCATTATGGCAGGAAGGCCAAAAGGGGGAAGAGGAAGGGTCTGGGACCACACTGTTGCCTTTAAGAGCACGCCCCCCTCAATGAACTGGGACCTCAAATTTGTCCCTATCTGTTAAAGCTTCCACCACCACCCAGTCGTGCCACTGGCTGGGGACCAAGGCTTTAACAGAAGGGCCTTTGGGAAGAATTCCAAATCCAAACTAGAGCAATTCTAAAGAAGACCCCATGTTAACTTCAAAATAAAATACAAACGGTCCCTGGCTTATGATGGTTTGATTTACTTTTTTTTGACTTTACCATGGTGTAAAAGCAACATATATTCCATAAAAACTATACATCAAGTTTTGAATTTTGAAACTTGAATTTCATAATACTCCCAGGCTAGTGACAGTGGTGTGATCCCCTCTTGAGATGCCGAGGAGCTGCAGCCGGGCTCTCAGTCAGCCCAGAGATCACGGGGTGAACCTCCAGGACTCCAGGTGTGCTGTTGCTGAGCTAGAGTGTGGGAGGTTAGGTGCGCAGCATGTATTTCTTTTCTTTTCTTTTTGGTACTAGAGATTGAGCCCAGGGGTGCTTAACCACTGGGCCACATCCTCAACCTTTTTTAAAATATTTTATTTATAGACTGTCTTCTTTTATTTATAGACTGTCTCACTAAGGCTCTAAGGATTTGAACTCAGGGTCCTATGTCTCAGCCTCCCAAACCACTGGGATTACAGGCATGAATACATTTTTGACTTAGGATATTTTCAATTTACACTGCATCTGTTGGGATGTAATGCCACGGTAAGTTGAGGAGCATCTGTAGTTACAGTCCAGCCACAGGTTGCAACCTTCAAGCTAGGAGTTTGGCTTAAAAAAGAGACCACGGCATAGTGGAGCTGTTGAAGATCTATCAGCACCAACAGAGACTTTATCTGTTGTTAGAAGTATCCAATGGTAATTAAAAAGGAAGGAATTTTATTGCTAGGAGAGTTCTTGTCACTTTCCACAGTGAAAATATCTCTTTAAGAATTCCTAGCCAGGCACAGTGGTGCACACCTGTAATTCCAGAGACTTGGAAGGCTGAGGCAGGAGGATCACAAGTTGGAGGCCAGCCTCAGCAACTTAGCCAGATCCTGTTTCAAGATTTAAAAAATGAAAAGACCTGAGGATGTAGCTCAGTGGGAGAGCACCTATGGGTTCAATTCCTGGAATTAATCTCTCTCTCTCTCTCTCTCTCTGTCTCTCACACACACACACACACACACACACTTCCTGAAATAGTTCCAAACACTTAATTTAGAAATTAAATGTGTTTGAAATGAAAGGCAATCTCTTTCCTATCACAAATGAAGATCCAGGTAGGAGAAGTGCTGGACTGGAATGCCCCCTCCCCATGGTTGGGGGTCACCAAGCAAAGAAGGTCATGAAGAACTTCATGCAATAGTGCTCACCCATTTCATTAAACAAAGATTAACTGAGTGTCAGGTATGGTACTAGATGCTGGAGGTGAAATGAGCCACTAAAATAATCCCTGCCTTCGAAGTGCTGGAGGAGAACAAATACTGAACCATCGAAACACCAGATTAGCATATAATTACAAAGCAGTATGTCCCAAAGTCCAAAGGCAGAATGCCAGACCTTCTAGAGGAACTAATTGGATATGGATCAATAAAGAAGGCCTCTCTGAGAAAGCAAGAGTTAAGCCAAGACCTTAAGAATGAAGAATGAGCTACACAGAGTGAAGGGAAAAGCATCCTAGGCACAGGGATCAGCATGTGCAAAAACCATGACCCAGGAAAACAGGTCAGCAAGTTGGATACAGGGGTTGGCAAATGACAGCCTGAAGTTTGGAAGTAGCCCAGGTACTCAAAACAGTCTTTCTATGTTTAAATTGTTGGGAAAACATTAAAATAATATTTTATGATACATGAAAATTATGACATTTAAATTTTAGTGTCCAGACATTGGAATACAGACACACCTGTTCAAGTAAGTGTTGACCAGGGCTGATTTTATGCTTCAGGAGCAGAGCTGAATAACTGTGACAGAGACTCACAAAGCTTAAAATAGTTACTCTCAGATTCTTTCCAGAAGTGTGTTGGCCTCCAATTCACAGGAAAAGATAGGCAAGGATTGGCTCCTGGAGTACGTTTTTTATCTAGTGAGGTGTTCAGATACCATGCTAAATTCAACAAAAAGCCATTGAGGAGTTGTGAGCAGGGTTGTAGTTGAGGGGGGCCAATTATTGAGGCTTTTTGTCTTTTTTTTTAAACTATGTCCTACTATCTCGTTTTGCTGGAGCCCTGGGAAAGAGCCTGGCTCTGGACCAGTAAGGGAATCCTCTTGGCTGTCATTTGTTAGTACTGGGGATTAAACTCAGGGTTTCTTGCATCGTAGGCAAATATTCTACCACTGAGCTACACATTCACTCCTTTTTATTTTTTTATTTTGAGACAAGGTCTCATTAAGTGGCTGAGGCTGGCCTTGAACTTGTGATCCTCCTGCCTCAGTCTCCCTAAGTCATTGGGATTACAGGCATGTGCCTCCGGCCCCGCTGTCTTTGCTCTTGTCTTTTAAATCCCAGGTTTTGTCTGTCCCTGGCTCTGTGGTACCAAATGGAAGAGGCAGGCCAGAAAAGCACCCATGTGTCCGTTTTTTGCCGGGTGGAGGTGTGCCTGAGAATGCGTTAGGGATGTTGGTCTCTAAAATCTCCCTTCCTTACTGTGATGAATGCCTACTCAACCTTTCAGTGACAACTTATCATGCATGCTTTGAAGTTTTAAGTAGACAACACAATTCAGAAACTCAATAGACTTTGATTGTAGCTGATTCTGATTTATTTTAAAGCATCCGGAGTTTATTTCGAGCTTGGGGAGCAAGCTTTCACTGTTAGCATATTCCAGCATTTTTCCCCCTCCTTTCCCCAGACACATGCTTTGGTCATTTACTCTTTTTGAAAAACTGGTTTTTGATTTTTAAAAGGACAGTGATTTGGGAAAATTCTTGCTTTCTTTCACTTAGTTTTGTCCAGCTTTGTCTTCCTTGAAGAAGTTCTCCTCCCCCCTTCTCCCCCTTCTCTTCCCTTCCCTCCCCCTTCTCTTCCCCCTCCCCCTCCTCCCCCTTCCTTTCCCCTCGCCCCTCCCCTAGATGGTCTTGGTTTTTTTTCTTTTTCATTTTCTAAGGTGAAAACCAATCTGTGTCCCTGTTTCTTCTTGAACAATCTTCATTAATTTCAAAATATAGAATTAAATACGTTTTTTTAAAAAAGTCAATTTAAGTGGGAAATGGTCAGAGTAGTAGTTAAGAACGCACTGGGCTTATACTCAAACCGTGGTGCTCATTTACAACCTGTGAGAACTCAGAAAAGCTACAGAGCCCTTCTGGGCCTCCACAAAGCTGAGCTGTACAGAAGAAGATCTTCTTTTATGGCGGTCAGAATCTCCTCTCTGATTTTTAGGGTATGTGTCTTTGCCTGCAATCAGCAACTTGAAGTATTCAGATCAGATCCACATCAGAGATTACAAAGATCCATAAATCATTGTGGCACAGGCCCCATCAAAAACCAGCCCGAGGGCTGGGGTTGTGGCTCAGTGGTAGAATGCTCACCTAGCACAGGTGAGGCATTGGTTGGGTTCGATTCTCAGCATCACATAAAAATAAAATAAAGGTATTGTGTCCACCTACTACTAAAATTTTGGAAAAAAAAAAAAAGCCGGCCTGAGCTGGGTGCAATGGCACATTCCCATAATCCCAGTGACTTGGGAGACTGAGGCAGCAGGATCTCAAGTTCGAGGCCAGCCTCAGAAACGTAGGCCCTCAGCCACTTAGTATGACCTGCTGCAAAATAAAAATAAAAAGGCTGGGATGATTATACTACCCGAGTGACTCTGTACCATGTCCAGCCAGAGGGAGGAGAAGCTGTGCTCCATTTGTGTACAATATGTCAAGATGCATTCTGCTGTCACGTATAACTAATTAGAACATTAAAAAAATAAAAGGGAGACCAGTAGAATAGAGGATCAGGGGGAGGGAGAGAAGGGAAAGGGGAGGTACTGGGGAATGAAATTGATCAAATTATACTGTTTTATGGTGGGCATGTATGAATATGTTATAACAAATCCCCCCTCCCCTAAAAAAAAAAAAGGCTGGGGATGTGTCTCAGTGGTAGAGCACCCCCAGGGTGTAATCCCCAGTATCAAAAAAAAAAAAAAAAAAAAGGGACCGATACAGCAGGGTGATTGTAACTAACAATAAAACACTGTATATTTCAAAACAGAAGATATTTTGTCCCTGATTCATTTAGGTTGAAATGTTTACCTTGTCCGGTGTTGCTATGGCCAAGTTCAAATAAAACATACAGGTGAAATTAGAGGATGTGGCTTTGCCTTTCCTCCTGGGGGGAAACTTCCTCCTGCTTTTGGTGCTGAATAGTTGGCCATTTCACAAGCCCTGGCTTCTCTTTTGTGCATACCAGGTAATAAATGGCCTCAATTAGCAAAATTAACCTTTGGTCATTTCGCGGTCTGCATGACCACGGGGTTCTAGCCTAGGCCTGGGGCAGATGGGACAAAGAGTTTGAAGATAAAATGTCCCATCTTTGTCCCATCTCCTACCCCAGCCTAGACTAGATCACTGTGGTCATGCAGAGCGTGAAATGACCAAAGGTTAATTTTGCTGACTGGGGCCATTTATCATCGGGTATGTGCCCATCTAAAGCCTTCTTTGTGAGCACCCCGTGATCTTCTGCCAGTCAGACTTACTGGAACTAACATCTCCTGATGGGTTTGGGTTGTTTGTCTGTCTTACATACCAAGCTGGGCTGACGACCCTTAGTGATTCCACTTCCTGTGTTTTGTGAGATGACATTGGTGATACGGAGGCTGCTGGAGGCTGGCCTGGGCCTAGGCTGTCTTGGGAGAACTCAGATGCAGGAGAGAGCTGGGTAAATAGCTTGAATGTGGTCTCATTCAGGTTCAAGGGTAATTTACCCCTGATGATTCCTGGACTAGCAGAGTGGCGAACACAAGATTGTTAAGATGACCCGTTCAAACCAGGGAGCCTGGCAGAGTCAAATAAGGAGTCTCCGTGGACAGCCGTGGGAAGGCAGGTTTGGGCAAGTGATGGAAAGCCATTGAGCCAGCTGAGCGGGAAACCCTAACCGGTAGAGCAAACAGAGGACTTGGAATAGAGGGCTCGCTAGCCCTATTCTGGACGTGCTGGAGAAGCAAGAACTAAGGCCTGGTCCCCCCACTTCAAGCTCTTTCCAAGGCATCAAGGAAGGGTGGCATATATATCTGCTCCTCTGTGGTTACTAAGAAGCCAGGAGTGAAGTTCCCAGAAGGTCGCTGCATGTCCTTTGATGGTCAGTAGGAGACTATTTTCTTGCGGTCAGTTCTGCCTCTTCCTTTCTTTCACAATTCTTTTCTGTGGACTTAGGTTTGTGTTTGTTTAGGAGTTTGTTCCAGTGCAGGCCACAGTGGTTAGAGCTGCATTTGTGCTTCAGGCCTGGCCTGGCCTGTGAGGAAGACCTCACAGGTAGTGCACCTGCTCCGGTCAGGGACCACAGATCAGAGAACCGACTGGAGGGCTGAGCTAAAGGGCCTCTCCCTCCCTCAACTATGTATCATCTTCCTCCCCATCTGTCATCCATCCCTCCATCCAGCCTATGTGCTTGTGTTACAGCAATGAAGATACACATAGAATATATGTAGACGTATGTGTATTTACACATTTAAGCAAATACATACATACTCTCTGTGTGGGGGTGTATATAGATGTCCCTCAACATCTATGGGGAATTGGTTTCAGGACTCCACACAGATATCAAAATCCTTGGTGCTCAAGTGTCTTATAGAAAACGGCTTAGTATTTAAATATACCACACATAATCCTCCTGTATAGCTTAAATCGTCTTTAGATGAGTTACAACACCTAATACAATGTCAATGCTATGTGAATAGCTGTTATACAGCATTGATTCTCCTGGGGAAGGAAGGAGGCGGCCTTCCCCAGAGGCTCACTGTTCTGTCTTCCATCACCATGTATTAGTTCACTTGCTCTTGAACTTGTGTAAATGTTAGGCATTACTGCCCTTTGGTGTCCAGCTGTCTTTCCCTCACTCTTAACATTTGTGAGATTCGCTCATGCCATGACATTCTGCATGGAGCAGGAGTTCCATCTCTGTTTTTGCTCTTTTGTACTTTTTGGAAGTGCTGGGGATGGAATGCAGAGCCTCCCCCAGGCTAGATGAGCATGTTACCACTGCGCTATGCCCCCAGGCCAAGAAGTTCAGTGTTTGTTATTGCTGTATAGTATTTCCTGGTATGAGTATGGCAAAATTCATTCACTTATTCTGCTATTGGATAACATTTGTGTGTTTTCCAATGTTTGCCTTTTATGAAAAAAGCTTCTGTGAACATTCTTGTCTTTTGGTAGATATCCTGAGCTGGTATCTGTGTTTTTAATTTCTTGGCATCATTTAGCTTTGTTAGATGTCATATGTGTTGGTATACCATGGGAATTATAGGAACTGGGCTACTATTGGAATAATATAATTGAATGGGTTCAATTTCCATGTTATGAAAAATAAATTTCAATAAAGCATAGCATTTAGTCTTCATAGTACTTCAGTTTGTATAGATGTTCCTATTTACAAAATTCACAAAACAGTAAGAATTCTTTTTCATTTGCAAATCACAGAGACTCAGCTCTAACATAAGAAAAAAAATAATTTAATGGTTCAAGTATCTACTGGACATTTGCCTCCAGGTATGGCTAGATCCAGGTTCTTTAACAATTTCACCAGCATTTAATCATTCATCCTGTCTATCTCTTGGCTCTGTTCTTTCCTTGTTGGCAATCTTAGGAAAACCTTCTCCAATGGTGACAATTGGCAACTCCAGACCTAAACTAACTCCAAGCCCCAGGAAAAGACAGAGCATCTCTCTTCCCTACAGTTCTGACTAATCTCCCAGATTTGAAGCTCACTGGCTCTGACAGGATTCTATGCCTTGACCCGATCACTGTGGCCAGGAAGAAAATAATTCTGATTGGGTCCTGGGCCTGCAAGGGACTAGGGGTGTGGTACTCAAGGAAGCATGTTCCCCCAAAAGAGAACAATAGGTGCTGGGCAGAAACAAAATAAAGAAAAACATACTTCCGCTAAGCAGAGACTTGTGGGAACAAGCTGGCACACTAACACTCTGAAACCACAGGTGAGGCAGAAAGTTAATATTGTCTTTAGCTTTGACTACTCAAAGTCTAGCCCCTTCATTTACATAGAGATAAACTGGGAGAGCTGGCAGAGCTTCAAGAATGTTCAACTTCCTTCTTTCAAAGCATCACCATAATCTAATCATGCTGGCTTGAAACTGGGGAGATGTTTGTCTTTTTTATTTACTTTACTTTGTCTTCTTCCCATATGGGGTTAGCCAGCAAATCCCTGACTGACTCTTCATTTAAATTTTCTCCCCTACTTATTTTCTTCTCTGTTCCCACTGACAACCACACCAGCAGCTGCAGGCTGATGTCCTCTCTCTCTCTCTCTCAAAATAAGAGCACCCCTTGCCCAGTCTGGTCCATGTCCCGGGGAGCTGACTCCGGTGAGCCCGCCAGTTATTGAGTCAAATTCTGTGGCCAAGGGGTTGATGGACACTGATTGGCCAGACGTGAGTCATGTGACCATCCTGGAGTTGGTAAGGAAGGCTGTCAGCCCTTCCTGTATCACTTGGACCAAGAGTGGGAAAAGGGAAGATGCCCTGAGGAAAATCAGGGCATTGACTGGAAAAGAAGGGTAAGTAGGAGCTGGGCACGGTGGTGCATGCCTGTAATCCCAGCACTTTGGGAGGCTGAGTCAGGAGGATAGCAAGTTCAAATCCAGCCTCTGCAATGGTGAGGCGCTAAGCAACTCAGTGAGACCCTGTGTCTGCAGATGAGATGAGCTCATGGAACTCATAAATATGAGTTCATATTTGTAAGCTGGAAGGGGTCACCTGAGTCCTCTGTTCCCATGAGCTCTTCTGCTTCCATGTACCCATTCTAATTTTGCATTTTTACCCCTAGAAAAAGGATAGCAAGCAAAATCAGAAGGAACCCCAAAAGTTCTGGTTCCTTCTAATCCTGAGGTCATTGCTACCCTTGCCCCAACCAAGGGAACGCATTGTTTAAGAGATCACTTCCATTGCATGTGGCCAACCCACGGAGAAAGCGTAGTTTAAACAAGATATAACAGTTTATTCTCTCTCCCATGAGAGTCTGAGCTGATACGAAGGCTCTGCTCCAGGAAGTCACGGGCCAACCAGGCTGTCTCCACACGTGCACTGCTGTCCCTACAGAGGATGCTGCCTTAGTGTGCGTGCGCGATGGTGCACATTTCCACATCCAGTCCACAGGAAGTAAGGAGACCTAGACAGGAAGGGATGACCCCTTTGCTTTAACAGCACGAGCCGGAACTTGCATAAGTCACTTCCACTCACTCCCACTGACCCTTGTTGTGTCCACAGCTAGGAGGAGCCTAGGAAACAGGGTCTTTATTCTGAGTAGCTGTGGCCCCAACTGTGTGAGAAGAGATACTGGAAGATAACCAGCAATCTTTTACAAAGAAGAAAAGAGGGAAAAAAACCTTTTTCCTTTTTTTTTTCCCCCCAGGTCTAAAAAAGATCCCCAAGTGACTGCAAACACAGGAACGTTTTAACACTCTGGGGTGAAGAGTCTGTGCAGCATGTCAGCCTATTACAGTAGTAACAGCCTCAACAGTGACGAAGAGTATCCCGACTATACAGGGCCTCGGAACCGTACTCAGGATTATCCAGATTTCTCAGGTCCTCAGAACAATCTGGGCTTTCCCAGCACCAGGAGCAATCCATTCTCTGCAGGCTCCAGAGCAAATCTAGACTATCCTGTGTCTCTAGAAGAACCAGATTATCCTAGATCTCCAAGTAAACCGGATTATCCTGGTGCCAGAAATAATCCTTATTCTGCAGGTTCTAGAACAAGTCCATACTATCACCGATCTCTTCCAGAGCCAGATTATATTGAATCTCAGAGCAATTCGTACCATCCAGGCTCATCCAGAGAGCCAGATTACCCTGGATCTCAACAAAATCCTGATTTTGCAAGTTCCAGAATTAGTGGCTCCAGGATAAACCCAGGTTATTTGGGATCCCTGGCAGACCCAGACTACCCAGGAGCACAAGAGAACTCTAACCATCCTGGCCCCAGAGCCAATTCCAACCATCCAGGCTCCAGAAGGAATGTAGAATATGCCAGTTCCAGAATCAATTCATATACAGATGCTCTGGGAGAGCCTGATTATCCAGGTGCTGAGAATCAAACTAACTCGCCACACATTTGGGGGGAACCAGACTATCCCAGTGCTGAGGATTATCAGAATCCAACAAACTTTTTGGGGGAACCTGATTACCCAGGAGCCACGAATGGTCATGGTTATGGCTCTTCTGAGACCCGGGAAATGACCAGGAGGTAAGTTCAGGTATATCCCTTCATTGGTGGGGCTGACTGCTAGATTAACAAGTCAATGGAGTTTCATTGATGTGGCTTTGATTAAGGGCGGGTACAAAGGTTTCTATGGCCTGAAGTTGTGAAACTGTCAGACCTACCTGTTGACCTCACCTGGGCCATCCACTGTCAGTTGAGGCTCCAAGTCCTTATCTGAACTTAATCTTTCATTGCCTCGCACCTGGATCACCACCTTACTCTCCACCTCTTCCCTGTCCAGTCCTTGCAAATCACTTAGTCATTTACACCTTCATAGTTTTCTTTTGTTTTTTGTTTTTGTTTCTTTTGGTACCAGCGATTGAACCCAGGGGTGCTTGACCACTGAGCCACAGCCCTTTTAAAAATATTTTATTTACGGACAGGGTCTCACTAAGGTGCTTTGGTCCTCACTAAATTTCTGTGGCTGGCTTTGAACTTGCGATCCTCTTGCCTCAGCCTCTATAGCTGCTGGGATTATGGGCGTGTGCCACTGTGCCTAGTTGTTGTTTGGTTTTGAGACAGAATTTTGTTAAATTGCCCAGGCTGGCCTCCAGTTTGCACTCCTCCCACCTCTGGGATGACATGTATATGCCACCACACCCAGCTCTCTTTGAGGCCATTTTAAAACACCAAATCTAGTGTTTCCTGGTTTTGATGCTGTAGATCTAAATTTTCTCTAAAGGATTTTAAACTTCTGTCAGCTTTTGGTTGTTGGCAAATTTTTCTGGGTGCAGTTCTGGCACGGATAGCATTAATTTGGGTGATTTGGTTCTGCCAAATCGAATTCTCCCTGGATAAAGTTTTTCAATGTTCATTTTTAACAACAATGAACGTCAAACAACAAACTTTAGTCTGTTTTTTAAAAATCTATAACAAATTTTATCCTGTGAAAATTTGTTTTACTTCTATTTATTTATTGTGGTGCAGGGGATGGAACCCAGGGCCTTGCACATGCAGGGCCAGTGCTGTGCCACTGAGCTGCACCCTCAGTCCCCACATGAAATTTTTTTTTTTTTTTGGTACTGGAGATTGAACCCAGGGGCACTCGACCACTGAGCCACGTCCCCAGCCCTATTTTGTGTTTTAAGTAGAGACAGGGTCTCACTGAGTTGCTTAGCACCTCGCCATTGCTGAGGCTGGCTTTGAACTCACGATTCTCCTGTCTCAGCCTCCCTAAGTGCTGGGATTACAGGCCTACACCACCGTGCCTGGCTCCCACGTGAAATTTTAACTGATATAAATCTCATGTTATATTAGCATAACTGTTTCTACCATTGATATTTACGAAGTCAATAAAAGAAAGGGTTTATATTTGTCTCTAGGATTTGGGTGTGCAAAGTCAAAATGCCTTTAGGACATAAACAGTAGGATTAACCTGCCCAGATTAAAATGTCCCCTTTGGTCTTTTTTTTTTTTTAAGATATTTTTTTTTAGTTGTAGATGGACACAATGTCTTTATTTTATTGCTTTGTATGTGGTGCTGAGGATCGAACCCAGGGCCTCACGCATGCAAGGCAAGCGCTCTACCGCTGAGCTACAATCCCAGTCCCGCTTTGGTCTTATGTCCTGCTGGCTGAGTCATCATTCTAAGATGCACCTTTGATTCTGCTTTGCATATTCCATGGGTCTCCATAGCCCATGGAGACACAGGGACCTGTAGGATAAAGGTCGCACTGCTCACCTACAGAACCTTATGAATGAGGATACACTGTGCCAACAAAGGACGCCAGCCCAGGACCAGCCCTGTCTTCTGTCTCTCCTGTCCTCTTCCCGTCTCAACCCTGTATTCCAGGTCTCTGACTCTTGACTTTGACTGATCCTTAGAATTATTCTATTACCTGGGGAACTTTAAAAATAATATAGATGTCTGATCCCAACTTTCAAAGCTTTTGATCTAATTGTCTGGGATGGAGCTTGGGAAATGTTATACATAAAATTGACAATCATTGCCACAGGGTAATTGATTTTTATAGCCTTCCCTTTATATATTCAACCTTTTCTGGCCTCGTGCCTTTAGTTATGGTGCTGTTTATACTTGCAGTGCTTTCCCGTGTGTGAGATAAAAATTTATCTTTCCAATCTCCTCTCAGATGTCTCTTTTCCATGATTTCCCCCTAAAACTCCCAACCAGAATTCCTCTCTCCTTCTTCTGAATTCCTTAGGCCTGTCTCCTGATACTTACTAGTTTCTGCTTGTATTTTAATTACTCACAGGTGTCTCTAAGAAGCTGTGCCAGGTTGTGTTGGGAGCCTCTTGGGGGCAAATACTACAGATCTTTATCTTTGTGCCCTCACTGCCCAGCCCATGCCTAACACATGGCTGGCTTTCAGTCAGCATGCGTAGGATAGACGAATGGGTAGGTGGATGGGTGGATGGATGGATGAATAGGTGGATGGATGGATGGATGGATGGGTGGATGGATGGGTGGACAGATGGATGAATGGATAGGTGGATGGATGGATGGATGGATAGGTGGATGGATGGGTGGATGGGTGGATGGATAGGTGGATGGATGGGTGGATGGGTGGATGGATGGATGGGTGGATGGATGG
>PVHX01018252.1:0-37568 GCA_004024805.1 Geosciurus inauris | reverse complement strand
ACTATTTTCCAGTGTTTTCCCATTGGCCTCTGGCTCTCAACTATAAGCAAGTGCCCTCTCTTCTCCTTGAGTCATTTATTTACCTATTTTTTGTCAGCACGGATGCACAATTTCCTTTTTCTATAGTGGTTTGCACCTCATTACTGTGCCTAATGGGTTTTGTGTAGATTTTTCCAGGTCTGACCAGTGGGAGTCCCTCCAACCTGACATATTTCTTTAGACATTCAGCTGCTCATTTCCCATTTGATGAAGATGTAGGGAATCTGACATCCATGCTCAAGTCACCAGCCTGACCTCTAACCTACACCATTTTCTCCCTATATATTCTCCATAGCCATAATTGTTATTAGACATCCGTATAGAGAGTTTTTTCCATGTTTCTTTAAGCCTTTCCTGATGGCATATTGCTGCAGGCTTCTGTATACACTTACATATGTCTAAATTAAAGAAATACGTAGACAAACTTTTTAAAAAATTAGGTTACCATAAAGCAGAGTCTGACACATTGTACATAAGTGCAAATATGTTTATGCAAAAATCTACCTTAATTTCTGAACTTTGTGTGTATGTGTGTATCCACTATCACTGGAAAACATCCAGGAAAATAGATGTTCCCTTACTAAAACCACAGCGAAGATGGCATTGGGTACCAGCTACCAAAACTAGACGAAGCCTGAGGCTTGCAGGTGGTTGGTTCTGGGAGGGAAAGAAGCTGAAGCCAACCCATGGAAGAAACTTGATGTCTGGTACCAAGTAGAAGATTCTGACCTCCAGTTCAGCAGGAACCAGAGGAAGTAGCGACCCAGTACCCTGGATAGCTCCTGAGCACACCAGCTTCACTAGGCAAACTGTGCCTCAGTATCTCCAGAACACCGTTTTGATTTCTTGCTCTGTCTACAACTCTGAGTACTAAGAGCTTTCTCTCCCACATTTCCCCACTCCCCTCTATCCAACCCTGTAACCATTTCCATCCTTTTAAAAGCTTTTGCAATGTTTACATTGAGTGGGAGAGGTTCTTGTAGAGTATTCGAATCTCTGGAAGAGTCTACAAAGGCCAGAGTAAGGACCTAGGACAAAACATGAAACCAGGAGAAAGAAATAAACGCATGTCCTTCCTTTCCTCTGTGCATGTGGCATCTGGGGACGCCCAGGGCCTGTGTGTGCAGCACCTGAAGTCCTTGGAGGGCTATGTGCAGCCACACACTTTTAACCCTCCCCTGCCATTCAGCGGGTGACACATGCTCATCAGAGACAGCATCCAGAGCTCCGTGGCTCTGCCTTCCCCGCAAGGCTGCCACATGTCACCGAGAGCTGCAGTTCTCTCTCGCACATTTTGCATAATCAGTTTCTATTCTGTCGTGTTCTCTCACACATGGCGCTCTGAGACTATTCTGGAAAATAGAGAATATTTTTCAGTTCAGATGAGTAGCATAATTTTATGTTGTGCTCCGCCTGTTTGGTAAATGAAGTCAATTACTCATATATCTGTCAGAGGAAGAGAAAGACACAGGCAGGCATATAACCTGTTTTTAGATCCAGAGACCACCCCTTTGCTTCCATCATGATGAGAATAGCAACATTCCACATCACGGCCCTCAGAGTTGATATTTGCATTCAGATTTCTAACTTAAAAAAACCTGCTGCATGGGTTTCTGCAGTAGCCTCAAAATGCTCCCCTCCTTTGAATACATTTTATATTCAACAAGCCGTTCCTCAATCAAACTTCTAAAAACACCACTTTCTGGCTACTTAGTTAGAGACCTAGTTTTATCATTGACTGGCTGCCCAGACTAGCAAAATCACACCTTCTCTGAGCCTCAACTGCCTAAAAAATAACAATAGCATAGTGATAGTTATTCTGAAGACAGGAAGATAGTCCTGTCTTCCCTAGAGGATTGTCAAGAAGATGCTCAGAAAGATTGCACAGGAAAGGGTCTGTCAATTATAAATGCTTTGCAGGTGTTTATTATGATTTCTTACAACTTTTCTATGGCCTCTCCCTACTTAAAGTGCAAACTCTACCCTGGCTTTAAACAATTCTTAGACCAAAATCCACTCAAACACATTTGGGGGCTTTTATCTTGCCTTTTTTCTTACTATTTCTCAGTGTGGAGTCTTTTCCAGTCAAATGTGTATATTTGTCTTCTCCCTGGGGGTGGCTGACGTGGAATAATAAAATCCAGAGGAGGTCAAGACAGTGAGGAAATGGGGCAGGAAAGTCAGCAAAACTTAGATTTCAAGAAATAGTTTAGATGTAGGTCCTTCACCCAGCTCAAGGGTCAGGTGCACCTGCTCAGTACCAATATCTTGGGGGGAAATGACAGGGCATTGATTTTCCAGATATGTGAACTTCCAGGATGACTAATAATGTTCTTTATTTCCCTGTCAAAAAGTTTGAAACTGTCAGGTGTGGTAGTGCACACCTGTAATCCCAGTAACTAGAGAGGCTGAGGCACGAGGATGGTAAGTTCAAGACCAGCCTCAGCAACTTAGTGAGCCCTGTCTCAAAATAAAAATATTTCAAAGTACTGGGGATGTGGCTCAGTGGTTAAGCACCCTGGCTTTAATACCCAGTACCAAAAAAGAAAAAGAAAAAGAAAGGTTTGAAACTTACCAGGCAGTTGGGAAAAATTGATGTGGCAAACTATTTAATTTTCTTTTCAAAATGTTAAAACACTGTTAGTCCAAACTAAGCAATGTTAGTTTGTTGTTACTGGGTCACAGTGAGGACGAGTGGATTTATACTGCTCAGAGACCCTGTAGCGTACATCTCCTGTTCCCAAATCTTTCCATGATCAGCATGGTAGATGATTCCCTTAGTGCCTCAATAGGTCTCCTCTCCAATTGCATATGCAACGCCATCCTATGAGTAGAGGAGAAGTCAAGAACCTAAACATACTTCCCTCACTAATTTCCCCCCACTTTGGAGAAACAGACATTGTCTGTGGAAGCGGAGCCCTCAGGTGACTCACACCCCTTAGCATCTCCAGCCAGCTTGTGATCAGCAGGGTCTGTTTACTTGGTCTGGGGCTCTGCTGTTCTTCCTCTCTCTGCCCACCCCCCCTTCTCCATCACCCCACTCCCCATTAGTACATCGCCCTGCGGAAGGACCAGGAAAGAAGACATTGATCAACTCAAGTAATCAACATGGGCACTTGATCAACACAGACTGGTGAGAAGAGAAGGCCAGTGGAACATGGCTGGTGCATGGAGGCCACTCACCTAGAGCCATTGTCCACAGCCACAAATAACCTACCTGAGAGGGGGACTGTGTCAGAGCCCCTCGAAGGTCAACCCAGCTTACTTGGTAAAGAGCTACAAAGCAATTTTGATGTATAGGATTCTTTCTTTTTTTCCTTTAACAACAGTTCTGCCTTATACAATTTCACTTCCCATAGTTTCAGTTAACCTTAGTCAACCATGACCTAAAAATATTAAATGGAAAATTCCAGAAACAATTCATAAGTTGTAAATACCTGTTGTTACAGTATATTCCCACAATTGTTTCATTTGATTATCATTTTTGTTAATCTTTTACTGTGTCTCATGCACAAATTGAACTTTAACATAGTATAGGAGAAAACACGGGCTGTGTAGGGGATGGTACCATCTGTGGCTTCAGGCATCCCCGGGGGTCTTGGAACATATGTCTGCAGACTGGGGGCGGGGGACTGCTGAGCAAATAACGGTCTCATGCTTATCACTTCAGAATTGCTCTGGGGGCCTTAAGGACATGCAGGCCAGGGAACAGTACTGCCAAGCACTGCTCCTGCAGCTGCTCAGGAGCGATGGCCTTCCTGGCTAAAGCAGCCAGGTGGGAGGAGAGGGGCGACATCCTCCTGTGGCTTCCTAATGGAGACGGCCACTCTTCACCTGAGTTGCGTTCAGCAGGCATATTTCCAGGGACATCCGCTCCCCTGAAAACAAGCTGCCCAAACATCTGTGGGGAGACAAAGGCAAACATGGGGAAGGAACCCGGAGATGAATATTTCAGCAGAAATGTGGGAAGGAGTACACTGCAACTCGCAAACAGCCTTCTGCACGGCGTACCATAAATTAACACAATATAAATTTATACATATTTACACCACATAGTCTCCAACTATATAAATCCTCAATACTCAGACTTGTGGAGTAGGTGTAGGAGAACAGTCCATATGTTTTTCATTTATTCTATGGAGCTCTAGGGAACTGAGTGCTTTTACACACACGCACTCGCTCTCTCTCTCTCTCTTTCTCTCTCTCTCTCTATATATATATGCATATATATATATGTAAAGTTAAAGTTGATTCTAAATGTTTAAATCAAATTAATGCCTAAAGGCAAACTCTATTTTAGAAAATGTTGCCATTTTTTCCCAAGATCTTCACAGCCAAAAAGAATTTTAATTCTGTTCAACTGAGCATTTACCTAGTTGCCTTCTGCATTCCAAATCCTCAGCAGTTATTGATCTACACATAAAGATTGTGTCGAGTAAACTTTTTATTGATGGAAAGGACGACTCCCTCGAGTATCTCATGACACTCCAGGGAAAGGCCAGGTTTCTCCATTGCAGCTTGGAAGCTTCCTTGCTGGGAGCAGGCACTGTGAGTCAGGGGGTGGGGGTGGACGGCTGAGCATCACAATTGTCAGATTCTGTTCCTGGATCTGCCATTTACTTATTCCCCTTGAGAAAGGTGCTTGACCTCTGGGGGGCATAGGGAGGATAGCAATATCTGCTCTGAGCACCAAAAACAATGGCAAGAATCAGTGGCACAGAGTGGATGTGGAAATCCTTGGCAACCGTAATGTCTTCATATGCACTTTCAAGTCATTGTTATGGTTTCTTTCATAATCTGCTAAGCAAACAAAATGCATTCAGCTTCTTTTACAGCTTTCTTGGGAGAAAGCTACAGCTGGGTTGCTGCTGACACTCTTTGTTTCAGAAGAATGCCATCCGCGATGGTCGGAGAAGCGTGTCAGAGCACCACTTGCCAACTCGCCTTGGCACATACGTGTGTGTGGGCCACGATCATCAATGTGTCTTGGGCAGTGCCCAGTGCTCAGTGGGCATCTATTAAACATGGAATAATAATAAGAGTTTGGGGGGATGCTGTCTTCCACAATCAAGACAGTAGTTTCTTCCCACGTTGCTACTTAAAGCAGCAGAGGCTGAGAGGTGAGCAGCGACCACCTTCGTAGGCATCAAAGAATCCCAACAAAACAAAGTTGCACTTACTATGGCCAAAATCACAACTACTAAATGATAAGACGAGCAGCTTCATCTCCATTTCATTTCACATTGGCAGCCAAGCGAATCTTCTTTATACAATTCCTTGTCTCTAAACCAGCATGACTTTGGGCATGAGAAGATGTCTGTAATAGCTCATTTAAGGGCAAAAGAAGAGACACTTATTCTTCTGATCACATCCTGAGAGCCATAGAAAAAGACTACATATCACAGAGACGTCTTTCAACTCCAAGGGTTAAGACAGAACTCAGGATCACATATGTGAGTCTAGGTCCATATGGATGCTTCTATTGCCATCACCAGTGCCACTGGGTTCGCACAGCAGTGATAGTACAGCAGAATCACAGCCCCAGGCTCCATAAAATCACTGGCAGCCCCGGCTCCCATTTAAGGGCTAGACTTGGCATATGCAGGAAACACGAGCAGCACTGAAGGACACAGGTGCACCATTTTACAGCAAAACTCCACCCAGCTGCCTCCTTAGGCTTGGAGAAAGGGCCACTCACGAAGGACTGTAAGTACTTTAAACACTATCCTCACACTTTTTCTTTTACCCCACCCACAGCTTGGGAATGTCCCGTCGAGACTAACAGCTCCAATTGTGAGATCACAGATCACTTTGCTCTTCTCACAGAATCTACAGATCCTTGTCCAGAAAGAAACTGCATGTGATACAAATTGTAAACACAATTTTATAAGACTGGTTTCCACTCTAACCCAATTTAAGAGATTTTCTCTCAAGAATTGAGGCAAAGACATCAAGGAGCAACTCTTACGCTTGCTCTTTCTACAGGGCTAAAATGGGGGAGGAGTGTGTTTGAGTTCCCTATTGCTTCTGCAACAATTTATGGCAAATACAGTGTCTTTTTTAAAATATTTTTTTAGTTGTCAATGGACCTGTATTTTATTTATTTATATGTGGTGCTGAGAATCGAACCCAGTGCCTCACAGAAGCTAGGCAAGTGCTCCGCCACTGAGCCACAACCCCAGTGCCAAACACAGGGTCTTATGACAACAGAAACTAATTATCTTATAGTTTGGAAGGTCAGAAACCTAAAATGGTTCAGTAGGGCTGTCTTGCTACTGAAAGCTCTAGGGGAAGATTGTTTCCTTGCTTATTCTAGCTTCTAGAAGCTTCTCAATTTTCTGAAACCACAGCCTCACATCATCCCAACCTCTTCTTTTATCAGCATGCCTTCTTCTCCGACTCTTACCCCCTCATTTCCCTCTCATAAGGACCCGTGGGATTATATTTGAATGCATTCCACCTGTAGAATGCAAGCTCTCAAGATCCTTATCTGAACCACATTTGCAAAATTCCTTGGTCACGTAAGTTAACATATTCACAGGTGCAAGAGTTTAGAATGCAGACATCTTTGGGATCATTATTTAATCTACCTCAGGGTGTTCAAGGTTTTATATTAGAGAACAGACAGGATTCAGGGCAGAACAGCTGGTCAGATATTGAAAGTGGGTACTTGATTGGCATTTCTTCCAAACTTCTATATCCTCAGGAAGGTTACTGAACGCTGGCCTGGTCTGGGCAATGGAAGAAATTATATCTCAACACTTCCAACCCACAATTCCAGGGAAAAGTTCTCTGGGCTCACTATAACTCGAATGGAAGTAGGAAAACAGGATAATTGATAATTTCTAATGATAGCACTATAAGAAAAAAAAAAGAGTACAGGAAATGCTTAAGCAAATTGAGGCTGTGTCAAAATAATTGAGACTGCTAGTCAAAATAATTTACATCATTCTCTACTCAAGTTTCTGGATACATGAAAGTTTTTTTTAAATTTTGAAATTACCTAGATAGTCTCTTCATCTATCCTCCTTAAGAAAATATCCTAGCTAGAATCTGAACTTACAGAAAAAGAAATGAACATGTTCAGACTTTACCATTACCTGGTAAAACTTCGACAGAGTTCACGTAACCCAAAGAGGTGCTATTCTTAACCAAATTCACACTTGGTATACTCAGTTTCAATATGAACTCAATATTTGAAGAAAATGAAATTAAATCAGCACTTGAGTTGTTGTTTTCTTTTTTGATCTACACCAGACTGGTGTGTCTGGATCCTGCAATCGAGATAGAATGTCATTATCCTGGTTTTTGTCTGTGACCTGTCAGAGCGGACGATTGGATTTGATCTGAATGGCAGCCATCTGCTTCTGAGAGGCCTAACTGTGGCAACACAGAAACATTGAATCAGCTTCATGTTGCAAATGTTGTCAGTTCTCTTCCTCAGCCCTTCAGTGTTAAAACTGGGCAAAAAATAGACGGTGGAGCAGAGGCTGTTGTTTCCCCGATGTTCTCAGAAGCCGGTTCTCCGTTCTTGGCTTAGCCTTGCTGCTGAGTTTGAACCGAGGCTGGCGAGCAGATGAATGCCACACATCTCCCACAAAGAAAATCCATTGTAGGCTTCACATCTTTCTGGAGCATTGCACCAGGGTACTGTTGATCTGCTTTTTCTTTTCTTTCTTTCTTTTTTTTTTTTTCTTTTCTTTAAATGGAAAACCCTCCAGGGGAGTTTTGTGTACTCTAAACAAGATCTCTGTAGGATCAGATAATAGGGTTTGTGTGGAAGTAATACAAAATAGAAAGAGAGAGGGACGAGAATGCTAATGCTGATGAGAAATTATTCAGCTGAGACTTTCATTTACTTAGGCGTATAATACAAAAAAATGCTACTATCTTGACTGCCATTTTCTTGTGATTTCTCCAAAGATTTGAGGAAGATTATTTTTAAAATAGAACTAGTTTAATTCTCAAGAAGTCAGGTCTAGGAACAAAGTATGTGTTTTCCACAAATACTCATCTCTACTATTTATATTTTTTAAACTGAGCCTGTTTGAAAGTAACATTTGGAATAAAGAACAGTGAATATGATTGTCACTGATGTTATTTGGCTATTGAAGGAAAAAATGATTTGAAAGGGCTTCTTTTTAAAAAGGAGAAATAGAAAACACTTAAATATACTAATTTAATGAGTCAAAGGACAGATGCCTTACACAAAGATGATGCATACAGTAATTGTGCTACTTTGGTACTGCTGTATCTTGAAACCCCATTCATGACATTGTTAATTCTGGGCATTCCTTCCTATATATCTCAGGGTTCTCCCCAGAAACAGAACCATTAGGACATCCTGCTTCTATTTTTCTGATAGACACATCTAAAGAAATCTATTATAAGAAATTGATCTATGCAATTGTGGAGGCTGATCAATCCCAAGGTTAACCATCAGTCAGCTGGACACCCGGGAGAGCTGACCCAAAGGCCTGAGAGGTGAGACAGTCAGAGTGGCAGTTCCAGTCTGAAGGCTGGAAGGCTCAAGTCCCAGGAAGGGCTCATGTTTCCATTTGAGTCCAGAATGACGTCTCAGCTTGAAAACTAGAGGGCCAGAGGAGTTCCTCTTACTCACAAGAGGGTTGGACTTTGAGTTCTGCTCAGTCCTTCACAGACTGAATGATGCCTGGCCACATTAAGAAGGCAATCCGCTTTACACAGTCCACTGAAACCCTCACAGACACATCCAGCATATTTGACAAAATTTCTGAGTACAGATAGATTGACATATGAAATAAACCACCTCTCATTCACACATTAATTTGTTCATCTATGTTATTAGCAACTGCTCTAGCAGGGCTAGGTGTCAAGGACACCAAAGTGAATGAAGTGGGTTCCACCTGTAGCATGATAGCATAGGGAGCTCTGCAGAACTGCCACCCAGTACAACTGGTTAAAACTAATATTATAAACAAAGCAACCATTTAAAGTCTCTATGCTAATTTACAATGGGGGGTGGTAAGGAAGAAGAGAAGTACTTTGGATTAGACAAAGGGAAAGAAAGGAAGGGTCAGGGATGAGAATAGGAAAAATAGTAGAATGAATGGGGCATTACTTTCTTATGTGCATATGTGATTACAAGACCAATGTAATTCTACGTCATGTACAATGAGAAGAATGTGAGGTTACATTACATATATGTATAATATATCAAAATACACTCTACTATCATGTGTAACTAATTAGAACAAAATTTTTTAAAAGAAATTAAAAAAGGTAATGTGATTTGGGGAAAAAATTGATGACCTTAAAAGAAAATTGCTTTGTGGTTATTTCAACATGGGGTTTCAGAAAATTGTGGTAATAAATGGATGTGTATTAAATCTGCGAAAGAAAGAAGAAAGAAAGAAAGAAAGAAAGAAAGAAAGAAAGAAAGAAAGAAAGAAAGAGACAGACTCAGAAATGTTTCTAAGGGAATAGAGCAAAGGAAGAAACATTTAGGAGAAGCTACTAACACTGAATAAGAACCATGAATCTGTGGTATCTGAAACAACATCCACCAGCCCCATTCTCCCATCCAACCTCAGTGACATGGAAACCATTCTCCAGACAAGTACAGTCAGGAACCCAGAGTGCCCTCCCATCCCAGCTGACATTGCTCACCATGTCTCCACCTCCTTGTTGCTGAGGCTGACATCAGCTGAGTGCAGCCCAGAGCCCACGCTTCCACTCAGCCCACACTCATGGGACGCAGGCTCTGGGTTAGGTGTAGTGTTCCTAGTTTGACTGGGTCCCTGATCACTCCTGTTCCAGTTCACACAGTGATAGATCTATGACAGGAGAGTCAAAGTGGGAAGACCTGAGGCTCCGGTCTTCTGTTCACAACGTACTCAGCTCTCTTCTCTCTAAGAGATTACTCAGAGAGAAGAACACCACTGTCCCCACTTCCAGCTCCAGATCTGCATTTCGGATATTTTGGCCAAGTAGAGAAGTGGGCTACAAAGAAGAGAGTTCCAAATATCTTCCTAAAAGAACTGACTTTATTAGCATGAGAGTGAAGTTCAAGCCTAAGGGCATGCCTCAAAACAAGAACTCCCAATGGAAGATATTTGGGAGGAAGTTGGTGTGTTAGTTAGAAATATAGGCTGAAGGCCAGCCAATTTGCTGGAGGAAACTGGGGCAAGATACCTGGGAGAGCCCTCAAAGTATGCTTGAAATTTAATAACTAGGTATAGTTAGGGAAAAAGATAGCTAAAGACATCCCTGCCTCTCTGCCAAAACCATAGTCATCTCAGAGTAACTGCAGGCTTAGTCAAAGCTGTCTTCCATGAAGATGGACTTTGGGGGAGAAGAATAGAATTCACTAAAATGATGCAACTATCACCAAACAAATAAGCAGTAAAAATCCTGGGCAGATTGGAGAGCAATATCAATTCTTGCTACAATGTATTATCAAATATGTCCAGTTTCCCAACAAAAAATTATGAGACATTCAACAAAACATGAAGCATGCATTGGAAAAAGAAGCAGGTAACAAACTGCCTTTGAGAACAACAGAATGTTGGATTTAACAAAGACATTAAAGTAGCCATTCTAAACGAAGTCAGTAAGCTATACTGATAATATCACATGAAATGCAAAAGATTAAAAGAGATGGAAATTACCAAGAAAGAACCAAATAGAAATTACAGAGCTGAAAAGTATAACACTGAGGTAAAAAGTTCACTAGAGAGGCTTCTCGGTAGATTTGAATGGTCAGAAGGAGGACTTATCTTCGATCAAACTTGAAAATAGATCAACAGATTTATAGAAAATACATTTCAATAGATTGATGCAATTCAAAGAACAGAGGGGGGAAAAGGAAGTAAAATGGGTAGAACCTTGAAGAAATGAGAGAAATCACAAAGTATAACAACATGTGCATAATGGGACGATATCTGAATATATAATAGCCTAAAAGTCTCAAAATGTAGTGGGAAACATTTTTATATATATTCAGGAAACTCAATGAACTCTAAGTATGACAAACATAAGGAGAGCCAAATACATTATAGTAAAAAATGCAGAAAACCAAAGTTGGGAGAAATCTTGAAAGCTGCAGAGAAAAATGAGTTCTCAATAACAAAGAATACCACTAAGATCAATGACTGACTGAATTCATCTGAAACTATAAAAACAGAAAGTTGTGAGATAATATCTTCCAAGAAACCAAAGATTGTCAACTAAGAATACTAGATTCAGAAAAGTTCTCCTTCAAAAATGAATGTGAAATAAAGAAATTGCTGGATGAACAAACACTGAGAGAATTGTTTGCTAGAAGACAAGATGCTCAAGGAAGTTTAGCATTTAATATAAAAGAAAAATAATAAAGGAAATTCTTCAAGCTCAAAGCAAGTGACCCCAGATGATAATTGGAATCCATACAAATAAGGAGCACCAGTAAAGTCAATGATGTAATTATGAAAACAGTATAAATGCAAATTTCCTCTCCTTTCTTCTCTGTACTGATTTTAAAAGCAATTTTATAAAACAGTACACAGATAATGTATTGTTGGGCCTACAACATATAGGAATGCAACGTCTTTGCCAATAACAGAAAAATAAAAAAGGGATGTGAGTAGGAGCGTGGCTGCAGGGCTGCAGCTGGGCTGAGGAAGTGACTCCAGCTGGCACCTCGAATCCATAGGAACAAAGGGAAAGAATCAGAAATTATAAATAAGAAGGCTAATATTCAAAAAGCTATAACTACACAATTGTTAACTTTTATTTTCTTCTTTAAAATGCATAAAACTATATGAAGCAATCATCATAACGATGCACTATTGGGATGGTAACATTTATAAATGTAATATATATAATTATAATACCACAAGGGTGGGGAAAGGAAACAGAGCTGAATAGGAGTAATATTTCTATATCCCACTAGAATTTAGTTAGCATATATCTGAAGCTTAGTTTGATAAGTTAAGTTGTATATTGTAAGCCTTAGAGCAACCACAAGGAAAGAACTCATGGAGTGAGAAAACCATTAGTGAAGTCAAAATGCTACATTGGGAAATATTCACTTAACACAAAAGGAAACAGTAAAGAGGAGAGAAACAGAAATGATGTGAGAAATAAAGAAAGCAAAAAGTTAAAGGGCAGACAATAATAATTAATGTGGATGATTTAAGGAATACAATTCAAAGGCAGAGATTGTCAGACAGGATAAAATTACAGGATTCAGCTTCATGCAGTGTACAAAAAACACATTTTAAATTAAAAGATACAAGTAGATTGAAAGTGAAGGACAGAAAAAAATGTTCTGTGTAAATAGTAACCAAAAGAGAATTGAGCTGGCTATACTAATATATCAGACAAAATAGACTTTAAGTCAAAAACTATTATAAGAGACAAAGAAAAGAGATATATATTGGTAAAGGATTAATCTATCAACCAGATATAATACTTACAAACACATACACACCTCACAACAGAGCCCCAAACATAGAGAAAGATTCAGAGGATTTAAAAAGAAAATACACAATTCTATAATTACTGGAAATCCCAATAATGCACTTGCAATATGGATATAATAAAAGTAAAAGATCAATTAAGTAAATACAAGATTTGGATGACACTATAAACTAACCAGACCTAACACATACACAGAATGTTCCACACCCAAAACAACAGAGTATATATTTTTCTCAATGCATATGGAACAATGTGAAATATATACCACGTATTAGACCACAAAGCATCTAGTTCAATCACAATGAAACGAAATGAGAACTCAATAACAGAAAGAAAACGTTCCCAAGTATGTGGAAATTAAGGAACACATTCTTCCATAATAAATGGGTCAAATAAAAACTCAAAAGGTGAATTAGAATATGCCTTGAGACAAATGAAAATGAAGCACAAAGCATTAAACTTAAGGTTACAATAATACAGTGTTTATAACTATAAATGCTTACATTAATGAGAAATGCATCTATACTCCAACCTCCGACCTTAAGACACTATAAAAACCAAAGATAAAAATTAAGCCTAAAGCAAGCAGAAAGAAGGAAATAATCCAGATTAAAGCAGAAACTGATAAAAAAGAAAATAGAAAAACTGTAGAGAAAACCAACAAAACGAAAGCACAAGCTTGGAAAGGTAAATAGAATTGAAGAATCTATAATTATATTGAAGAAGAAGAAAGAGAGAAGACAAATTGCCAGAATCAGAAGTAAAAAAGACTACATAATGAAAAAGATCATAAAGGATTACTATGAATAATTGTATGATGATAAATTATACAACTTCAACAAATGGAAAAATTCCTAGAAAGATGATTTAAACTGAATCAAGGAAAAAAATAATCTGAAGAGGCCTATCATAAGTAATCTAAATTAGTAATAATAAAACAACTACCCACAAAGAAAAGCCCAGACACAGATATTTTTACTGCATGAATACTTCCAAAAAACTGAAGAAGGAATAGGTCCCAATTCATTCTATGAGAATAACATTACCCAAACCAGACAAAGACATCACAAGAAAAGAAAACCATAGACCAGTATATCTTATAAGTATAGACTCAACCAAATACTAGAAAACCAAATCCAACAATGTGTAAAAAGAGTTACACATCGCAGCTAAGCAAGATTCATCCCAGGAATGCAAGGTTGGTTTTTATATCCAAAAACCAATTAAGGTAATGTGCCACATTAAGAAACCAGAACCACATGATTGTCTCAATAGGTTCAGAAAAGAAAAGCATTTCACAAAATCCAACACCTTTTCATGATAAAAATGCTCAAAAGAACTGGTTTCTGGTCCAGCATGGAAGGAGTTTTAAAGTCATCTCTGTATCCTAAAAACAAGCAAAATGCTCAACAAACTTAAAAATCAGCAACCCTCTCCAGACCTGCCAGAAGTGAGGTCACAGGCAGAGGTACTGGAGAGAGAGAGACAGGTGGGTTCAGAGAATCAAAAGATATTGGGGCAGAAATCCACAAGTAGAAATTCCATGGGAACCAGTAGTGGGGTATAAAAAGCTCAACAAGCTTCTAGAGGCTCACTTTTAAAAGAATTTCCTCCAGGGAGCCCAGTCATAAGGAGGGCCGCACATAAGCTAAAGGCTGTAAGTGTTGTGAATTTTACCTTCAAAAGCTCTACCAGATTCTTGCAGTACATATAGGAGAAAATCCTCTTACGCTTCCAGCAGACAGAGGTGAAAATAATCATTTAATCATTTTGAAACATGACAGAGAATTCTGTTCTTCATAACAAGGTCTACCATCAATACAACTTATTTAACCAGAGCCTAACTTGTTTGGATTTTATCAGAACCTAACTGACCTCGGGGGAGAGAAAACTAAACTGCCATTCAATTCAGCTGTATGTGTTAGGGAAAGGAAATACCCAATTCTAATCACCCTGTCCCATCTGAGGGGATGGGAATGGCTGAATAGCACTTTTGAAGTTATAGGATTGGGGCACAGGCTAGTCAGAAGTTTGAGACCTGATCAAAGGACGATAATATGCTTCCCATCCTCTCAGCATCTCACCACACAGCTGAAGGCCTATTTACCAGAGTTCCTTTCACCTAGCAGACATGTTTGACTTTCAATAATAAGTTACAAGGCCGTATGAAAAGGGAAAAAATAGTTTAAGAAACAGTGCAAGCATCAGATCCAGATCCTGATATGACAGGGATGCTGTAATGATCAGTCTGGGAATTAAAAACAACTATGGTTAATATGCTAAAGGGTACAATGGAAAAACTAAACAACATGTAAGAGCGTAAGTGGGTAATGTAAGAAGAGAGACAGATATTCTAAGAAAGGATCAAAAACACTAAAGATCAAAGACACTATAAGAGAACTGAAAATGGATTCATTATTAGACAGTGCCTAGCAGAGGAAAGATGCTCCGAGCTCAAGGATATGTCAATAGAAACTTCCCAAACTTGAAAGCAAAGAAAAAAGACTAATGAAAGAACAAAACAAAATATCCAGGAACTGCAGCACAATTACAAAAAGTACAATAAATGCATAATAGGAATATTAGAAAGAAAAGGCAGAGAGAGGAGGATGGAAAAAATACTTGAAGCAATCATAACTGAGAATTTCTTCCAAGTTAATGTCAGACACCAAACTGCAGATCCAGAAAAGTCAGGACAAATGCCAAAAAATACTATGCCCAGAAATATCGTAGTCAATCTGCAGCGAATCAAAGAGAAAGAATCTTAAATGAAACCAGAAGAGAAAAAATTATCCATAGTGTGGCAAATATGAGAGTTAAATCTTGCATGGTCCAAGAATCAAGCAAGAAGAAAGTAGAGTGAAATAAAGTATTGAGAGAAAACTTCCACAAACCTAGAAATATGCATCCTACAAATGATTCTTCAAAAGTGAAGAAGTACTTTGACAAACACATTTGAGGGAGACCTGCCTTGACAGCAAGATTCAAAGAAGTCTTCTAGGGAGAAGGGAAATTATAAAAGTCAGAAACTCAGATCTACATAAAGAAGAAACAACATTAGAAAAGGCATAAGAGAAAGTAAAATGAAAATTTTGCTTTTTCTTGATTGATTTAAGAGATGACAGTTTGTTCAAATAATAACAGCAGTAATGTATTTAATGATCATGGCTTCTGTGTAAGTGAAATGAAGGGCAAGGGATAGGAGGGAGGAAGTATTTTTGCTATGATAAGGTACTTGCTCTACCTAAGAACAGGCATAGTGATATTCAAAAGTGGTCTTAGACGGGCTGTAAATATACATTGTGAATTCTAGGTTAACTATTTCAAATTTTTAAAAAGTATAATTGATAATACAAAAAATAAGAGAAAACATAACCATATTAAATACTCAACTACAGTCATGAAAGACATAAAAAGAATAGAAGAATGGGAAAAGGAAAAAATGCAGTAGAAAACTAACATATATAGCAGATATCAATTCAACTAAATCAATAATCACATTAAAAAGAATCATCTAAATGTACCAATTAAAAGACAAAAATGATCAGATTGAATAAAAAATACTTAAATGCAAGAAATCCACTCTAAATATGATACATTTCAGTTAAAAGTAAAAAGATAGAAATAGATACATAATGTTAATATTAATCATAAGAAAGCTGGAGTAGCTATATTAATTTCAGACAGAGAAGACTTCAAAGGAAAGAAAATTAGAAGATTTAAAGGAGAGGAATTTATAATAATAAAGCCAATTTTTCAAAAAGGCATAAAATTTCTTAATTTAGTTTGTATTTAATGAAGTCAAAATACATGAGACAAAAACTAATAAGATTACAGGGAAAGTAAGTGAATCCACAATTAGAGTAGAAGACTTCAATACCCATCTATCAGAAATGGACAGATCCATCAGGCAGACCACAATAGTACCAACAATCAACTGGTTATAATGTAAACATTTATAGATTACTTTATCCAACAACAGCAGAATGCACATTCCTCTTAAGCTCACGTGGATCTGAATATCTTGATCTATCACCAAGCTAGACCAAATTCTGGGTCATAAAACACACCTTGACAAATTTAAAAGAAAAGAAAGCAATCTAACATATGCTTTCAGACCACATGAGAATTAAATTAGAAAAGATATCTGGGAAAATTCTCAACAGATAGAAATAGAAGTAACTTCCTCAATCTAATAAAGGGCATGAAAAACCCACAGCTGAAATCATATTCAATGGTGAAATACTGGATACTTTTACCCCAAGATCAGGAACCATTCAAAGATGTCCATTCTTGCCACTTCTATTCAACATCATTCTAGAGATTCTTGTTAGGGCAATTAGGCAAGAAAAAGGAATAAAACACATTATCAGAAAGGAAGAAGTAAAATTATCTTTATGCACAAGATGACAAGATCTTGTGCATGTATATGTGTATGTGTGTGTGTGTATATATATATATCTATGTGTGTGTGTGTGTATATATATATATATATACACACACACTCTAGAATCCACCAAAACTATCAGAACTAATAAACTAGTCCAACAATCTTTCAGAACACAAGATCAATGTACAAAAATCAATTGTATTTCTATGCACTTGCAAAAAACAAGCTGAAAATGAAATTAAGAAAATTATTCATTTATGAATAGTACAAAAAACTGCTTAGGAAATATTTTAGTAAAAGAAGTATAAAACTTATACTATGAAAGTTTCAAAGCATTGTTGAAAGAAATTAAAGAAGATCTAAATAAATGGAAACAATATCCCATGTTCATGGACAGGAATGTTGTGTTAGTAAGATGATAATGTTCCCCAAATTGATGTGTTCAATGCAATCTTTATCAGAATGCCAACTAGTGTCTTTGTAAAAATTGAAAACTTTATCCCAAAGCACTATATAGATTCAATGCAATTCCAATTAAAATCCCAATGTCATTCCTTATAGAAATAGAAAAGGCAATCATGAAATTCATTTGGAAGAATAAGAGACCCATAATAGCCAAAGCAATCCTTAGCAAGAAGAGTGAAGCAGGAGACATCACAATACCAGACCTCAGATTATACTACAAAGCTATAGTAACAAAAATGGCATGGTACTGGCACCAAAATAGACATGTAGACCAATGGTATAGAATAGAAGACACAGAGACGAACCCACTTACATGCAGTTACCTTATATTAGATAAAGGAGCCAAACACGTATCCTGGAGAAAAGATAGCCTCTTCAACAAATGGTGCTGGGAAAACTGGAAATCCATATGCAGCAAAATGAAACTAAACCCCTATCTCTCACCATGCACAAAATTCAACTCAGTGGATCAAGGACCTGGGAATCAGACCAGAGACTCAACACCTAATAGAAGAAAAAATAGGCCCAAATCTTCATCATGTTGGATTAGGACCATACTTCCTTAACAAGACTCCTATAGCACAAGAAATAAAATCAAGAATCAATAAATGGGATGGATTCAAACTAAAAAGCTTCTTCTCAGCAAAAGAAATAATCAATGAACTGAATAGAGAGCCAACATTCTGGGAACAAATCTTTGCCACACACACATCCAACAGAGCACTAATCTCCAGGATATATAAAGAACTCAAAAAACTTATCACCAAAAGACAAACAACCCAATCAATAAATGGGCCAAGGAGCTGAACAGAAACTTCACAGAAGAAGGTATACAATTGATCAACAGACATATGAAAAAAAGTTCAACATCTCTAGCAATCAGAGAAATGCAAATCAAAACTACCCTAAGATTTCATCTCACGCCAGTCAGAATGGCAATTATCAAGAATACAAACAACAATAAGTGTTGGTGAGTTTGTGGGGAAAAAGGCACGCTCATACATTGCTGGTGGGACTGCAAATTGGTATAACCAATCTGGAAAGCAGTATGGAGATTCCTTAGATAGCTTGAAACGGAACCACCATTTGACCCAGCTATCCCACTCCTGGGTCTATACCCAGAAGACTTAAACACAGCATACTATGGTGCTGCAGCCACTTCAATGTTTATAGCAGCTCAATTCACAATAGCTAAACTGTGGAACCAACCTAGATGCCCTTCAATAGATGAATGGATGAAGAAACTGTAGTATATACACACAATGGAATATTACTTAGCAATAAAAGAGAATAAAATTATGGCATTTGCAGGTAAATGGATGGAGTTGGAGAATATCATGCTAAGTGAAGTAAGCCAATCTCAGAAAACTAAATGCCAAATGTACTCATTGATAAGTGGATGCTGATCCATAATATGGGAAAAGACATGGAAACAATAGAGGAACTCTGTTCACAAGGGTGTAAGGGGGGAGGGGGCATGGGGACAGTAAACGTGGTAGAATACGATGGTCATCATAGCCCTAGCTTTATGTATGACTACATGTATGTTGTGATTCTATATCACTTACAACCAGAGAAATGAAATGTTATCCTCCATCTGTGTACAATGAATCAAATTGCACTCTGATACCATGTAAACCTAAATAGAACAAATAAATTAAATATGGAAAAAAAATAAAATTCATATGCCATTGCAAGTGACACAGAATAGCCAAAACAGTCTAGAAAAATAATAACAATGTTGGAAAACTCATAGTTCCTGATTTAAAAACATACTGCAAAGCCATAGTAATCAAGAGCATGGTGCTGGTGAAAAACAGATGGGCTGATGGCATAGGATCAAGAGCAGAGTCAAACTCTCATTCTTGTGGTCAACAGGTTTTCAACAAGGATATCAGGACAAATCAAGAAGGAAAAATATAGTTTTTCAGTAAATGGTTCTGGGACAATTGGATATTCACATACAAAAATAAAGTCAGACTCCCTACTTCACACTATGTACAAAAATGAGCTCAAAATAGAAAAAGATACTTAATGTAAGAACTATATAAAACTCTTAGAAGAATACATGGTGGTAAATGCTGATTGGGCATTGGATTCTTAGATGTGATATCAACAGCAAAGAAACAAAAGGAAAAAAATAGATAAATTGTATTTCATAAAAATTCAAAACTTTTGCACTTACAGTATCAAGAAACCAAACAGACAACACACACCATGGGAGAAAATATTTGTAAACCATGTATCTCATAAAGAACTGTTATCTAGAATTTTTAAAAGAACTCTTACAACTCAATAATAAAAGACAATTCAAGTAAAAGTGGGCAAATTATCTGGATAGATGTTTTCCCAAAGAAGATATACAAATAGCTCATGAAAAGATGCTTGATATCATTAGTTATCAGAGAAATGCAAATCAAGATCAGAAAAAAGATGCTCCTCCATTAAGATGGCTAGAATCCAAAAGTCAAATAGTAACAAGAATGTGGTAAGAAGAATGTGGAGAAATTGGAACACTCTACCACTCCTGATGGTCCAGCCACTTTGGAAAAGAGTCTGGTAGGTCTTCAATAGTCACACATAGACTTACTGTAAGACCCAGCAACTCCACTGCTTTGTATATGCCCAACAGAACTGGAAGTATATATTAACACAAAAATCTATACAAGAATATATATGGCAGCATTATACATAATATCCAAAAGGTTAAAACTTTTGAATGGATAAACACAACATGGTCTAGCTCTACAAAGGGATATTATGGAGCAGTTAAAAAGACTGAAATACTGATAGATATTATAACATGGATGAATCTTGGAAGATATTATGTTAAGTGAAAGGCTTTTCACAACATATATTACTCTGTGTATATGAAATGTTCAGAGTAGGCAAATGTTACAGAGACAGTAAGTAGATTGGTAATTTTTAGAGCTGGAGGGATGGAATTGGCATAGAGAGAGAATGATAGTTAAAGGATAAGTAGTTCCTTTGTGAGGTGATGAAAATGGCCTAAAATTGACAGTGGCGGTTTCTCATATCCATAAATACGCTAAAAACAACTGAATTGTACTTGGATACTTGCTGTGTTAGAAATGGGCACAGGATGCTCTGAAAGTTGATGAGAGGTTGGGAATTGCTTTGTGGAAAAGGTGATGCTTGAGCTAGATCTTAAAATATAGGTAGAAATTGGCATGTTTCAGAGGAGGAGAAATGATAGGACCAAGTAAAAAGGCTGTCAGCACCAGAGAGGACAGCATGGGGAAAGATTAGGAGGAAAGTGGTAGCAAGGGAAGTCTGGTCTTCTGAGTCAGGTATGAGTCTGAGCCCAAGCGTAGTGAGATGTGAGAGGTTGGGAAGACTGAGACAGGGGCCTGATGTGAACTTGCACACTAGATGCTATGGTTTAGATATGAAGTGTCCCCCAAAAGCTCATGTGTGAAACAATGCAGGAATGCTCAGAGGTGAACTGATCCGATTATGAGAGTTATAATCTGATCGGCAGACTCATCTCCTTGAATGGATTAACTGAGTGGTAACTGTGGGCAGGAAGGGTGTCACTGGAGGAAGTAGGTAACTGGGGCGTGCTTTTAGAGTTTATAATTTGTCCCTGGCTCCCCTCTCTACATATTTATCTCTAACTTTATCTCTATCTTTATCTCTATCTTTGCTCCTGGCTGCCAGGAGCTGAGAGCACTCTTCTACCATGCCCTTACACCATGATGCGCTGCCTCACCTTGGGCCCAGAGCAATGGAGTTGGTCAACTATGGACTGAACGTCTCAGACCATGAGCCAAAATAAACTTTTCCTCTTGTAAGCTGCTCTCGTCTCATCTACTGGTCCCAGTGAAGCAAAGCTAACTAACACACTAGAATGAAACACTGCCACGTGCAGGGTCCTTATTTAACATCAAAGTACACGTTAACTAAAAACCACCCCTTTGTAGGGATACTTGCTGGAGAAATATGGAACTGGGCAGGTCATGCAACTGGCATAGAACTTTACAGAACTGGCTACAGTTGTTTTTTTTTTTTTCAAAGTTACACATTTACTAGATCATGCAAAACTTTCCCCAGAAGTTCATAGAAGGGCCTGACCAGACAGAAAACAATCCTTTCAAAGGAGAACTATAGTGAAGCACATTCAAAGATAAGTGGAATCACTGGATAAGTTTTTAGATATTGCAAGACATCATTATTCTGCTGCGATGGCTGTATGGTAATGATTGATGGCTGGCTTTAAGTTTTTAAAGTTCTTTAAATGTGCTTCCAAAAAGTAGTATTTTAAAATGAGCTACAAAAGACATAAAGCTGAGAATATTGCTTCGCTTCTGGGCTTTATTGGGGTAATTAATGTTAACTGCAGCAACACTCAAATCCCCATATCTCAGAGACTGAATACAATAAAGCTTCATTTCTTGCTTACAGAAAATCTGATACCATTTCCTCTTGAAGCTACATCATTCAGAGCACATAACTTCCAAAGAAAGAGTGTGGTAGGAGACCCACGGAGCCCTCAGCAGCCTTAGTCCAGAAGTTCCTCCTCCCACTTCTGTTTCCTCGTCTGTGAAGCCCCCATGTGACCCACAGGAGTCTGAGATAGCACAGGAGGAGCACGTGGGACATTCCCTGTCACACCGCCTCTCCACGTGTGCACAACAGAGGCCGTGAGTGTTGGCCACACATCGAATTAGTAAGACTAAGCAGAGATAGAAGACCCCAGGCTGATAAAAGGAGGAGGAGAAGCTAAATAAATGAATAAACAAATACCAAGACATGTGGCTGATAATGTCGGCTCTAAATCCCCAACTCAGGAATTACATAAGTCCTTGAATTTCTCCTTCTCACCTCCAGTCACCTCTCTGAGTCTACCCATGAGTGGGTTTGGTAAGCTAAGGAGGTAAAAATAATGACGGGGTGGATACGTTTTCGCCTTGCCAAAGGCCCCGTAGAGGAGATGAAGTATCTTACAAAATGAAGGTGGAATCCACTCACCCAGACACCTCCCGGTTCTTGCTCTTGAAAAGACCCTGAAGAAACAAACATCCTATATTCGGCTACATGGGCCTCCCTTTGCCCTCATCACCCACTGGGGTTGTCCAGCTGCTTGTCCTTCAAGGAGAGAATGTGAGCCAGAAGAGAGAGGCCTCTGTATAGACTCACAGCATGAAAAAAGTGTGGGGTACCCACAGCAACATTGAGTGGAGGTTCAAGATGGCTTTATTGAGGAAACCAGACCTTCCCAGGCTGCTGCAGGGCTCCCCAGGCTTCTCTTCCCATCTGAGCTTCCTCCTCTCTCCTTTCAGAAAACACAATACATCAAAACTGCCAATGATTACAGTGCTGCAGAGCCAGGCTGGGAAAAGGAGAAATGAAAGGCTGTCCTTGCCAAATCAGAGCCCAGGCCCTTCCAATAATTCAGCAGGACCAGAAACATCCTCAGGCCATCCCCTCTGCCCAGCCAGTGGCTAATGCCTCCTAACAGCCAACAACCTGTTTCCTGTGGCTTCAAACCCGTGTGAACTGAGGAGTTTATCTTCCTGGCCAGAAACCAACAGATAACACATTCGGTGATAATGCCCTTTTCCACCAACTGAACTGAAATTTTAGGGTTTGTGTGTGTGTGCATGTGTGTGTGTGTGCGTGTGTGTGTGTGTAAGCTTTAAAACAATACTTCTGTGATGTGAAGTCATTAAGCTAGAATTCGCAATCGTTCCCTTCCGACCCCAGGACTAGATGAGAGTCTGTCAGGAGTGGCAAGTGGATGCCTGGCCCACTGGTGGCCTTTTACCACTGGGGCATCCTTCCTGAATCTTAATGAGAAGGAAATGCTCTCTATTTCTGGAGCCGGTACTCCCACAGTCATCTGTCTCTGCCAGGGGGCTCCGTGTCTCAAGGATGACTCTCTTATGCACTTTGCATGTGCAAGATCCGTCACTGCTGGCAGCACCGAGGGGGATGGCAAAGGGCAGACTGCACCTCTGCTCCTGTGCATCAGCTGCACAGCACATTTTGCTAAATGGATGAATGAATGGTGTCAGATGGGATGGCCAAGACATAGTCCCCGTGCAGCCGGAGTAAAATACTGTCAGTGAGACACGATTGCCATGCAAATCGTGACGAAGGGGAGTATAATGCTGTACCTTATCATTAATTAGACATTAAAATATATAAAAGAAATTCAGAAGAGGGAGCACTCACTGTGGGCTGCAGTGATTAGAGAGAGTTGTAGAGAAGATATGAAATTTAACTAGAGCCTGTGAAGCACCTGGTAAAAAAGAAGGAGGATACACCAGGGTCAGGAATGGAGAAATGGAGCGATGGAGACAGGTGATGGCAATTCACAGGAGGGATGGAGGGAGGAGGGTCAAGAGAGTAAAGTCACATGAAGCCATGGAGGTCACTGGAGTCTGCTATAGGAAAGAGGAACCTCTTGAGAGACGGCTAGGCATGCAGCTCAGTGCTGAATGCCTTGCCCAGCATGAGTTCTTGTCCTGGGTTCCACCCCTACCACTGGGGGGAAAAAAGTGAAAGAGACAGAAGAGTGGCAGGAACAGAGAATGCCATGGGAAGGGACAAGAAAGGCCACCTGCAAGGCCAGGAGAGGTTCCTGCTAAGAACCTTCCTGTTGATGCTGGTACAAGAAACCATCCTGACCATGCTTTGATCTTAAACTTTCAACATCTGATATGAAGCGAATAAATTTCTATATGTCAAAAAAGAAAAGGAAAAGAGAGGAGGACCTTCCCAAGCCTTGTAAAATATGGAAATGATGAAACTAAAGTGAAGTATGAAAAGTTTTTGAGGACTGGAGGAGCAAGGGTTGGCTCCTTCCTCTACCTCTGTACCCCTCCTAACCACCACCCCAGACTCCACCCTTGCTATCCAGTGTCGGTAATTCTCGGCACGTGTTGTGCCATCTCCCATCTCCACGTCATTGCTAACACTTCCCCTCTGCCTCCATGGTCCTTCTACACACCTGAGCACACAATGCCCCATTTTCCTCTCTTACTTCTCTGTTAAGACTTTGCTCATTCATCCTAATTCAATCAATAATTTTTTTACTGACTTTCTTCAGGGCACAAGATGCTCTATTAAGAAGGGGGACGTGGACTTGAACTAAGTGGGCAAGACCCCCATCTTAGTTTAACTGGCGTTCTGGTGCCGAGAGCCAGTATAACAAGAAAGTAAATCGACAGACAGGGGGTGGCCATTCTGGGACAAGTGTCATGACAAAAATCAGTAGGAAGAAGTCATGTCGACGAGCAGGGAAGGGTGGGTGGAAGAGCTCACACAAGTTCACCAGCAGGTCCTCAAAGGTCGCCTTCCACGTAGCTGGACTTCCTCTCCCAGTCTCCTTTTGCATCCCCAGGTGCCCACTCTAGCCAACGGACTGTGAGTGGGAGGGGTGGCTTAGGGGTCTTCATACATGGCTGTGGTCCCTTTCTGCTGCTGGATGAAGGCGACAGTAAAACCCAAAGGGATGGCAAAACCGTAGATGGCGACTTGACTCCTGGTGTCAAGACAGCCATTCGCCAAACAGGAACAGCCACCCTCGACTATCCCGTGAGTGACAAACAGGCCTCCTTGTACATAAGCCGTTGTACGCTGTGGCCTAACGTGCCCTAATAGACACGGGGTGTGTCAGCTGGAGTGAGCAGAGGGGACTCCCCAAGGAGGCTGAAGTGAAGAATGGCACAGAGTGAAGAATGAGACAAGCCAGTGGAGCCACAGCAGCCAGGCAAGAGTGTGGCATGATAAAGAGCAAGAAAAACATAGGGCACCAGGGAAAGGAGAAGGGCCTGAAGAAGTAGACAAGAGCCAGGTCATTCTCAGCCACCATCTCCTCTGGGAAGCCACATCTCAGTCCACCTGCCATGATCACTACCAACTCAGCCGGCGGCCATTTCTGGAGTTCCCACAGGTACCTGGGTCTGCATCTGTTACTACCCTTTCATCAACTTATAATTGTGTAGTTGTGCGTGGGTTACCCTATACCCAATGAGCTTTCTGAAAAGAAAAATCCACCTTGAGTCTTTAGGGTGCCTGCCAGTGTGTAAATGTCTCGGGTGCAAATGAAGGAAATAAATAGTGGCATGGCTGGTCTCCATGTGACAGTGGCCAGGATTGGCAGGATGATAGTTGTCAGGTAGCAAAGAAGGATTCTAAGAGACAACTCGTCTCTGTAAACACTGGGACTTTGGCCTTTGCCAGTGAGATGTGACCTCCTTTCAAGTGGTCCTCCCTCCACAGCCCATCCACCTTCAGATTCTTTCTAAGGATGACCCATTTCTAACTAAGACATCTTCCAGACAGCAGGTTGTGGGGAGCCGTCATTAAGGAGGAAAGTTACTCCTTCAATGAAAATGATGGGAAACTGAAAAGACATAGTTTGAAGCTGAAGGCCCCCTGCCAATACAGTGACCCAATTAAGGATCAAAACAAATAACAGTTAAATCAGGGGAATACGAGTCTCCCCATCACCCCCTCCTTCTGTCTTCTACTCACTGCAGTGTTTTCTATGAAGTTTTAAATATGATAAGCTAATCCCATCAGCCAGAATTGGAAAATGTTAGCCTCTACCTCAAAGGATCTTCCCAGAGAAGTGAACGTGTACTTTTATTCACTTTAATGAGATGAATTCTGATTCTTAGCATTCAGAGGCAAAGTACTCCCATTTGCCTTTCATTATCTCTTATCTCTCTTTTCCATTCTTCTTGGAAAACATACCAAGTCTGCTGGGGTCAAAAATTAAAACAACTTAGCAGTGACTCTCTACTTGTTAATTTCGGGATGACTTAGGTATTGGAAGCTATAATGGAGTGGCCAACTACTGGGGAAAAGGAAATTATATTTTTTAGGGGTGGCCAACTACTGGGGAAGAGGAAATTATATTTTTTAGGGAAGTGGCTTTAAAATATTTCTCCTGAATTATCCTATAATGGTTAAGAAGAATGAAATAGCACTTTGTTAGTTTCCTGTTACTAGGACAAAATAGCTGAGATAATTAGTTTAAAAGGTGTAAAGGATTTTTTGGCTCATGGTTTCAGAGATTTCAGTCTGTGGATGCTTGACCCCATTGCTTTGGGCCTGGGCCAGGACAATACATCATGGCAAAGTGCCTGCAGAAGAGGCGCTCTGTTCACCTCATGAAAACTGAGAAGCAGCATCCCAATATCCTCCTCTCCAAAGGCACAGTCCCAATGACCTATCTTCCTTTCACTAGGTTTCACCTGTTCCCAATAGAGTCACATGTTGAGGACAAAACCTTCAACCTATAGGCCCTTGGGGGACATTTAAGATCCAACCTACAGCAAATGCCTCTTGAGGTCTGAGGTCAGAGCTTGAGGCAGGCAGGGGCCAGCATGAAACTTTTTGAAGTTTCTTCAAAATTATTACAAAACTTTTATCACACACAGACACACAATGGTTTGTGTTTGTATTAAAATAAAAATATTTTTTCTACCAAACGTTTGAGTAACATTGACAAGATAAGCAACATCAAGTTTATCCTATACCTTAAGGCACAATAACTCCTGAAGACCATCATTACCCTCTGAGAGCATGAGTACCCCTATTTCAGAGGTTTATTCCCTGGGCATCCTTCCTGAAAATTCCAGTCAGGCATGTTTGGGGCTGAGGGTACCTGCCATGAGTCTGGATGAGTTAGCAGAAGAACAGATTCTCAAACACCTGTGTTTCAAGACGATCTTGACTGAGCATCTTTAAAAGGCTGTCAGAAACCCTGAAGAAAGGTGAGGAAGGAGGTCAACATAATGCCACCGTGTGTGGCCATTGATGCGTAAGCAACCATTTGCAGAAATGCTGTGATTTATTTCCTTTTGATCAGTAGGTGGGTAAGAGATGAAGGCAGAGCATCTGGGCTGTTCACAGTGGCGCATAGATTACTGAGCTCCAGTTTCCTGGGGCCCCACTCATTTCCTCCACCCAACTGCCTTACTTCCTGCTTCCTTCTTCCCCTCAGTGCTCCTGAGCTGGAGCTGGCTATTACCCTTACTTCTTTTTTAAATTTCTGGGTGTGACAGACCACAACTAATTGTAGCTTTGGATAATATTTTTTTTCATCTAAAACACGGTTTTGTTTTGCTATTGCTCTAGCAAATTGTCATTATATATGTATATACATATATATATAAAAATTATGATTCAACTGATATTCTTGCTGTCTTCCCAGTGCATTTAGTGAATAAAACCTCTGGCACAGTAGTATGAACAGCACACCATAGAAAGCAATGGAGACAGGGCAAATAGAGCTGAGCATTTCTTTCCTTCTATTTGGACATATGGAGGGTCCCTGGTGGAGTCAGAGGAAGGGAGAGGGGCAGGATGATAAAGGCAAAGGAGAAAAGATTCACTAAGAGAGGGATGGGAAATCTGTAGTCAGGGAACACATGCAGGGTTGGTAGGGTACTAGAATCCTTAATAGATTACAGGGTAAGGATGGTTGACTGCCATGTGGAAAGAGTGAAATTGACTTGAACCCTCTGAAGACCTTCCTCATTCCCTCTTAATCTCTTTTCCTAGTGGTATAGTCATAGGTTTGGATAGTTTCTGTCCTTTATCTGGGGCCTTTACAACCCATGGACTGTTCTCAGTGTTTTAATCTACTAAGGCAATAGCTCTCCATGGATAAATTCAGTATTGTATAATTTTCTTTTCTCTTTTGACTTGGTTTTCCTTCCAGAATTTCTACCTTAAGATCTGCCAACCTGTCAAATCTCAGCCCTGAGTTCCAGGATGATTCTTTTCTAGTAAGCACCGTGAAGGGTTTCTCCATCCCATGTGGTCACAAGTGCTGGGGATAATGCTCCTGTGGAAGAAATATGTTCTTTTGTGTCATTAAAAAACAGCAGAAGTGCTTTTAATTTCTCAGTAGGATCACATCAATTTTATGCCGAGATCTCCACTCAACAACTCTCTACTTTGTTCCCACTTTAAATGTGGAAAGGCGGAAGCTCCCACAGGTTATAGACTCTTAGTGAGCCAAATAACACAATAATCAGTCCAATATCTTATTCACTAGAAAGGTTTCCAGAATGCCTGATGGAACACCAATGTTCCAAGAAAGGCTGCTTTATTTTAAAACCTTTTGCTTTGAAATTCCTTAACAATAGTATCCACTTCTGGTTTATCTTGATGTCTTTGTAAAGAAGTCTAACACACTGTAGTCATGTAATGTATTTTTGATGAATACAAAAAAAAAAACACATTAGCTTTGTCATACTGTCACAAAATGATGTAGTAGGGACAGACACAAAGGAGGTTTATTTGGCTGCAGCCAGTTCAGAGGGCAAAGCTTTCGCTGTAAACAATCAATCCCCCTGAACCTCGGGGTTGTAGGGGGAGGGGCTCAGAAGTTCACAGTCTGCAGAAGTTCACACAAAAGCAGCTTTTTCTTTCACTGTTCTGGGCAAGTTAACCCTTCAAGGACATCACCTGAGAAGGGGAGAGCTTCTTCTCCTCTTTCTTTCCTCCCCCTGCCAGATGGTACCATGGAGCCCAATTAGTAACATCTTCTCTTATCTTTGAAATGTAAACATCTCTGTGAAGCTCAGGCCGAAGGCCAGAGCCTTGTTTGGGACTTGTCTTTCCTACCACACTTTGTATTTGCAAACATACTTCTGTAAAATATTATATTGTTACTATACTAGAACTATACTAGTTCTTAAATTTATGTTTTCACAAACATAAATGTTTGTGAAAAAACTAGTAAAGGGCCATTCAGCACTTGAAGTGCTGATCTCTTTCAGGCCAGTGGCCAAGTAAGATAGAACAACAGGAAAATAGGAAGTTTAACTACATTGAACTCTTTTGTAGAGACTCTTTTGCTGATAGTCCTAAGATCAATGATGGTGCAGATCTCTGGCGAAGCTTAATTAAGATTTTTGGTGGAGGAGGGTGTACCACTGCAATGATACTTGATGTTCTCTCTTAATTAAAGGAATTGTGAGAAAAAGATTACTCTATACTTTTAAACTCAAAGGCTCGAATGGCCCTTAAAATATTCTATAGTCTCTTAGTAACCTACTATAATTTTGTAAATGAATCAAGCTAAATATTTTAAAACCATATTTTATCTTTGAATAAAGCTGTTTCTGTAACTTTGGCATTCCTCATGCTGTTCTGACCCAACTCGAGATGGCTGACCGTTAAACTGAAGGTAGCATTTCTCTCTCTTGGGAACCATGGTTAATCCTGAGAAGTGATTTCTATATATGTCCATTTCTGCTTTGGGAGAAAGGCTTCATGAAAAATATTTGGAAAAGAGTTCTTCATTGCGCTAGAATCGGAGGAAAAGAAAAAGAGGAGGAAGAGGAAAAGGGCAGAGGATGTGGGAAGGGATGGATCACCACGAGATGCTACCAGGCTCTTGAAATGCAGCTTTCAGAATTTTGTCCTAGGTTCTGCAATGGATCTGGTTCTTAAAAATGGCAGGTGATATCAGCATGGCTACAAAAGCACTCATTAGGGACCTCACTTTGAGGGACTTGTCCAATGGCTCAGATGGTAGACAGTGATTTGCAGTGAGCCAGCAATAGGGAATTATGGGAAGGAAGAAGGCAGCATTTTCTGAATACCAGGCACTTTCTGGATGTTTTATATATGCTACCAGATCATCCTTCAGTATCCAGGACCACTCTGCTGAGCACCCAAAATCCCAGGGTGCAGCCGGGCACGGTGGTGCATGTAATCCCAGCACTTTGGGAGGCTGAGACAGGAGAATTGGGGTTCAAAGCCAGCCTCAGCAAACGCGAGGCACTAAGCAACTCAGTGAAACCCTGTCTCTACATAAAACACAAAATAGGGCTGCGGATGTGGCTCAGTGGTCGAGTGCCCCTAAGTGCAATCCCTGGTACCCACCCCAAAAAAAATCCCAGGGTGCTCCAGTTCCTTTTAAAAAATGGTATACTATTTGCATAAGAACAACACATACCATCCTGTGGACTTTCAACCATCTTTGGATTCTTTATCATACCAAATACAATGTCAAAGCTATGTACATAGTTGTTTTACTACATTGTTTATGAAATAATAACATGAAAATAGTCTGTACATGTTCAGTACAGAAGAAATGTTTTTCTAGTATTTTCAATTGATGATTAGTTGGATCTGCAGATGCAGAATTCAGGGATGTAGCCCAAAGAGTCCAACTGTACTCACCATGGTATGAGGTATCCTTCCTAATTTATTGGTATGAAAATTGAGGCTGGAAGAGGAGAAATAGCATGCCCCAAATCATGGAGTGGGTGGTGAATTTAAGTACAAATCTGTTTAATTTCAAAGTTTGCATTCTTCCTACCACATCTGGCATTGGCCCATGGGCAATCTTTGATGTGGCCAGGAGAGACAAGAACTATAAGGAGCTCTTCATTTGGAAGCTGCCCAGGTATCCTAGTCAGAACTATTACTAATGGGAGGGTCTCTACACAGTCCTTAGTGACTCTAGAGGCCTCTAGGAACTGGCTAAGGACACTGAAGCCCCTCTGGGAACTGGCTAAGGACACTTTGCTACTCAGAATCTTCCCAGCACAATGCATCCTTTGGGGATGTGGAGACATGAAGCCAGTGACCACAGTCTCCTGTCTTGTTTATCATCAATAGAGAAGGCACAAAGTAGAGAGGTTAGGAATTTCTCTCCAGAAAGCCCATAGTAAAAATCCAGAAGCTGTAATTTTAAGCTGAAACAAATTGCAAGGTCACAGAAAGTTCCTCAGCCCTCAGATTCTCATGGAGAAAAAAGTTAAAATTCTTTCTGTTTATTCTGCACTCTTCTATTTTGAGCTTCAAGGGTTGTTTTTAGGGGGGAAAAAGGCAAACAACTTATCTATTTATTTCATCCATGTCTATCATATTTCTCCCTGGACTTCATTGATTCAGACCAAGAAACTCGAACATTTTAGGCAGGTCTTGCGCACGTCCGTCAGGACCAGTCCTCTTACCTAGCACCTCTCTCTTGAGTTGTGCTGGGCAGAGTAGAACTCACTCAGATTTTAAACCATGGCAGCAGGATCCACGTCTCCATGTTCTAGTGCTGGTGTCGAGGATAATGCAGAACAGGAAAGAAGACAGAACCAGCAGATCACAAGGAAACAGACTAGGAAGTTATGTGTCATACCTGGCCTGCCCCTAGACTTCCATTTACGTGAGCAATACACTTCAGCAATACACTTCTCTATTGTTTAAGCCAGCTGACTTAGGTTCCCCGTCACTTGCAGTCAAAAGCAGCTTTCCGGCTCTCCAGTCCTGTTGAGTTGGATTGTTAATAAGATTGTAGAACTGGAGAGAATGCTCAGATGATGTAATTCAAACACCAAAGAGGCCAGGAGGATTTTCCATGGAAAGGCAGGTAGTCAGTAACAGAGTGAGGGCTAGAAACCAAGTGTGGTCTTCCCCTCTAGGCAACACTGCCTTAAAATTGCAGTTGGTTCAGTATTACTAGATTAAGTACCCTCCTCCCCCTTTTTGGTACCAGGGATTGAACTCAGGGGCACTTGACCACTAAGCCACATCCCCAGCCCTATTTTGTGATTTATTTAGAGACAGAGTCTCACTGAGTTGCTTAGCATCTCACATTTGCTGAGGCTGGCTTTGAACTCGCGATCCTCCTGTCTCAGCCTCCCAAAGTGCTGGGATTACAGGCGTGTGCCATCGCGCCCAGCTAAGTCTCCTTTAATAACTTGGTCCTGCATTTGGAATGGTCTGTGATCAGATGTGCTGAGTAGCTGGCTTGTTAATGATGATATGGCCCCAGGTGTTCGGCTTCACAGTAGTTAGGGTACTGTATCAGATAAGCTGCTTTTGACTGCAAGTGATAGGGAACCTAAGTCAGCTGGCTGAAATAATAGAGAAGTGTATTGCTCACGTAAATGGAAGTCGAGGGGCAGGCCAGGTATGACACATAACTTCCTAGTCTGTTTCCTTGTGATCTGCTGGCTCTGTCTTCTTTCCTGTTCTTTATGCTCCAGCTGGCAGTGAAATGCTACAATGTTACCAGTTCTAACATCTACACTCCCGCAAGGTCCATAGAAGAGAAGAATGAGCCTCTCTGCTAAGGGCAAGGAAACTTCCCTGAATCCCTAACAAGCTCCCTTTTATCTTATTGGTTGAACTGGATCATGAAGCCATTCCTGATCAATGACCTTGTCAGGTGAATGCAATGCATTGATTGACCTAAGTCTGGGTCCTCAGTCCAGTCACTGGGGAGTAGAATGGATTTACCTTGATTAGCTTAGATTAATCAGGGTTCAGCCCCGGAGATGTGGATCAGTATGCCAAACAATGGCAGAGGGGTGGCATGAGTATTGAAGAAACTATTTCAAAAGCCACTGTAGGTGTATAGGGGGAATATTTACCTTATCAGCACAGTGGCCATCAGCATAGCACAGATGTTCACGGAGCAAGAATCCAGTGCATTCCATCACAGGAGGTCAGAATTGGAAGGAACTTCAGAGATCCAACTCCCACATAATGTAGGAGCTCCCTGTTGCCATCCATCCAGGGTGAATGGCTACCTACCAAGAAGAGAGGCCTTGTTATATCTGAGGAAGTCTTGTTCATAAACAGTTGCCTTGACCTGATCCCTTGGCTCTGAATTCCTCTTCCTGTAATAGCCCTGTTGCCTACCCTCTTCCACCTCACCCCCAGGCTCTGCCCCAGCCTCACCTTCCAAGAACAATCATTGCTTGAGTGAAGAGACTTAAATCTTCTGGCAAACAGCCTAGTGTTTAGCATCACATCACCTTTGCATTTCATTTCTGCTTCTATAGCCAGGTTTCTCCCTTGATTCTAGCTCCTGTCTTCTTATTGTGATGAGATAATACTATAAAATCATCCTGTGGTATCTTCAGGGGATTGGCTCTGGGTTCTCCACTCCATAGCAAAACCCAAGAATGTTCAAGTCTCTTATATAAAAAGACAGTGTTTGCGTGTAACCTATGTGCACTTTAGTCATCTCTAGATGACTTGTAATATCTAATACAATGTAAATTCTATGCAAACTGTTGTTAAACCATATTGTTGAGGGAGTAATTACAAGGAAAAGACGTCAGCCCCTCTTCAGTACAGACAAATTTTCCCCACAAAGTTTCTTAATCCATGGTTGGTTGAATCCTCAGATGGGGAACTGGTGGGTATGAAGAGTCTATGGCATTTGGTCTAGAATCATGGCTCTTTGCGTCTTCCTTTCCTGAGGGAAATAGCCATGGCCATGAATCTCGTCTCAGAGTCTATAAGCTTATTTATTTTTAATGACCCCTTTTATGGTTTGAATATGACACGTCCCCCAAAAGCTACTGTGTTTCTAATAGAAATACTCAGAGGTGACATGATTGGATTGTGAGAGCTGTAACCCAGTTAGTCCATCCTAGTTTGAATGGACTGGAGGGTCACTGTAGGCAGGTGGAGTATGGCTGGAGGACATGTGTCACTGGGGGTGTCCCCGGAAAGAGCTGCTCTTCCTGCAGCCACCCCCACCACGCCCTTTTCTCTCTCTGTTTCCTGAAACCACCCTGAGCAGCTCCCCTGGACTCACGATGTGCTACTTCATCTTGGGCCCAGAGCAATGGAGTCAGCCATCTGTGAACTGAGACCTCTGAACCCATGAGCCTCACATAAATGTTTCCTCTTCTAAATTGTTCTGGTCAGAAATTTTGGTCACAGCAATGAAAAACCTAGCTAAAACAGATCTTCTCCGACATCAACTGTGTGCCTTCTCTGCTCTGTTTGTCTGCTAACCCACATTGGCGTGCTTTGCTATCTTGGACTCCTTGCTCCCAAGGACTCCTCGCCTTGATGGTGAGCCACAGCTGCCAGCCCTACTCCCTGACCTCCTTTGGAAACAGCTTCATCGTGCTGCTTGAAAGTGTCATGCCCCATTCCTAATAGGATCAGTCTATTCATTAGCAAATTATTTCTGAAGACATGCCCATACCAGAAAGAGCAAAAACATCTTCTTAGTTGGGACAAGGTTTTTGTATACTCTCTGAGCTCAGAAAGAACTTACAAGATGGTTAGTTAAGATTTCTAAACTTCCCTGGTGGTTAGTTTTACCATTCTGACTTCTGGTTTTTTTATATCCCTGTCCTGATTCTGACAGTCTAGTGACTCCAAGTTCAAAGAGAATTGGGGCTCTAGGATATGTATCCTCCATCCAGAACACTATCTTGAACATATCAACAACTGTTGAGCCAAATGAATGAAATGAATAGACTCAAGTCCAAGGTCAACTGACATCCAGTTAGTCAAAGACAGAGAAGGAGCTGGAACTCTGGTGTTACTTGAGTTTTCTGAATATATATATATATAATATTTTTATATATAATATTTATATATTTTATATTTATACATAAACATATATTTATATATGTAATATTTATCTGAAAATTGTTATATTTATCTCCTACCATCCTTCAAATTATATTAAAGGATTTTGTGGGTGACTTCTACTTTATGGTTCACATTTCAATGGGGAAGAAATTGTTAAAGCTGAAAAAAGGTACAGCTGGCCCTCCATATCCACAGGTTCTGTATTCACAGATTCAACCACCTGTGGTTGGGAAATATTTGGAGGAAAAAGAAAGTTGTGCCTGAACTAAAAATGTACAGACTTTTTTCTTTTTTTTTTCTTACTCCATAAATAATATGGAAGGGCAACTACTTACATAGTATCTACATTGTATTGCATATTATAAGTGATCTGGAGACTTTTTATGGTATATGGAGGATGTGCAGAGGTTATATACAAATACCACATCATTTTATAAGGGACTTGAATATCCATGGTGGGTCCTGGAATCCATCTCCACCAATATTGAAAGATGTCTGTACTTTTTATTGAAGGATTACTGAGATAAAAACAAGACAAAATCAGCAAAGTCACCTCATCTGTGGCCACACTGGTTTCATATTCTTCTCATGAGCTCTTCAGACCAGCAGTTAAATTTCCCGACTCTCACTCCCAGGGAAAGAAAATGCCACCAGCTTTGTCAACAGCAAAGAAAACATGGGTAACTACTTTGCAGGCAGTTCGTGTGTTCATCTCTCAGCATCTATTATGAATCTATTATGAATCAAGCTATACTTGGCATATCTGTGAAAGAGTGTGTGAAGCTTTCTTGCAGAACAAAAAAACAATAACACCCATATTCATGGATCGTGATATTCTGGGATAACCATATGTGACTAGTGTGTCTTCAAAATATTTTATTCTGTTGATACATAGAAGGTTTGAAAATGTTGTTTTCTCGGCCTCTGATGTTCAAGGAGGCTAAAGAGCTGGCAGCCTAGATTGTTTTTCTTATTCACATGCAAAAGTTATATCGCAGATACCCTTCCAACAGAACATGTTAATTGCGTCCTCAAGAGCAAAAAATGGGTGCCCTGATTTTTTAGGACCACAAAACAATCTGTTCTTTAACCAAAAGTGGCTGCTAATAAATTATAAACCTACCAGAGCCTTACTGGTGACCAGCACCATGGAATTGATTGGGGTTCTTTTGCCTCTGGATTATGTCCAGCATGCTAACAGAAGGGTGTGGGACATCCCAGAGAGAAGGTATGCAGTTAATTTGTTAATTAATGCCCCATCCAGTTACAGAAAAGATTTAAGGCAGTTTATGTAGAGACTTTCATTGTAGGAAGAAAAACAAAACAGGTGAAGTAAAAAAAAAAAAAATGAGAGAGCAGTATCTAAAGTTTACATGGAACTCAATATGAAAACAACGTTTTAAGCCAGTGCTAGGATTTTTCCATGAAATATGCATGGGTGTATCATACTGTCAGAGAATCAAACACACACAAATATGGTCTTTTAAGTCAGAGAACTTACGAAGCTAATATTTACATTTCAATAGTATTTTTTCAGTTTACTAAACAATTCATCACTACATTCCTTTAAATGGTTGGGCTTGTGCTTTTAACATACATTCACATCATTGTGGACAAAACTTCAGATTCTCTACATATGGCCCTTTAAGTCCTCTGTGCCATCAGACAGGCATAAATAAATAATTTCTGTTGTATGAGATGTGAGCACAGAACAGCCCGCGCAAGGCCTGGCACCAACAGCTCCACTGGAAAGATTCAATCACAAAGGGAACGAGAGGGCATGAAGCCAACTGGAGAATGGCGGTGACATGGTCCTCTCCATTTAGCCCAGGATTTCATGTACCTGATTATCTTCAGAGGTCCTGGCTGGCTCATCAGGGAGGCGGCTGGGAGTCCTCATCCCAGCTCCTTCTTTGTTATCCTATGGAACATTCTCCCTCTGACCGTCATCTCCCTGAGGGTAGGCCTCACTCAGCACCTTGGATGCAATGAGCACCCAAGATATTTCCCACATTTTATTTGGAGAAAGGAATGAACCAATTCCTTGTTGACTTCAGAATCTGTAGTTCATACAGGTGAGAGCAAGACGCAGACTCTTTCACACGTTTTAACCCAGCAATAAGGTCATGTCAGAGGCCTGCTCTGACGCTGCCAGACTGAGGCCCTGGGCAGTTCAGAGGTGACTTAAGAGGACAGAAGTCAAGTTGAGAGGTGGAGAGATGGGGCAAAAGGAAGAAGCAGTTACTGAGACAAAGAGTTGACATAGCTGTCTCTAAAATAAGGAAGACACGAAGGTCAGATAGGCACAGTAAGCCACAGCAAGGCCACAGCCCTGGATGGGCTCAAGGCAAACAGGAGGTCTGCCCTTTGGCCTTTCCAAATTTCTCAAGCTGCAAAAGTCAGTGTAGGATTGTCCCCTTCTTCAAGACTGCCTTAACATTCATTTAATCATAAATGTGAGGATTGGTGCCCAAGAGTGATTAATCAACTCCTCGCTCAGAGATCACAGAGTATCTCAGACGTGGAACCATCTAAGGAATCCTGACTGACACTCACCCTTGGCTATTTTTTACCATAGAATTTTCCAGTTATTCCTTTGACTCTGTGTGTGTGTTTAAGAATCTCTTACTTCAACTAAAAGCTAAAAAAAAGGCTTCCATTTCGCATTTTTAGAAAATCAAAATAAAATTCGGAATTTGAGAATCGTAGCTTTAAAAACTGCTCTGGGCTAGCTTTCAGAGGTAGTTTTTATTGATAGATTGAAAATAATGTGATCAAGCTAAAAGGAAAGCACTAAAGTTTTGCTTTTAAAATAACCAGCAGGCAATCAATATACTTCTTACTTTTCATATAAAATCTTTGGACAGCTAAATCCAAAGGAATCTGTGCT
>PVHX01018251.1:0-37571 GCA_004024805.1 Geosciurus inauris | reverse complement strand
AAAATAGGGCTGGGGATGTGGCTCAGGGGTCAAGTGCCCCTGAGTTCAATCCCCGGTACCAAAAAAAAAAAACAAAAAAACAATATAATGATCCAAAAAGCAAAAATCTAAATAAGACATTATTAAAACATCTGACCTCAGACATGCATGCAGCAGTAGGTCTACAAAAGAACACTGACTGGTTCATGGAAGTAAATTATTTTTTTAAAAAGTTTTTTTTTTGGTACCAGGCATTGAACTCAGGGGTACTCAACCACTGAGCCACATCCTCAGTCCCATTTTTGGTGTTTTATGTAGAGACAGGGTCTCACTGAGTTGCTTAGCACCTCACCATTGCTGAGGCTGGCTTTGAACTCGTGATTCTCCTGTCTCAGCCTCCCAAAGTGCTGAAAAACATATTTTTTTAGTTGTCAATGGACCTTTATTTTTTTACATGCAGTACTGAGAATCAAACCCCGTGCCTCACACATGCTAGGCAAGTGCTCTGCCACTGAGCCAGCACCCCAGCCCCACATGGAAGTAAATTCTTGAACTTGGCCTTATTAATTTAATCTATCTTCAACTCCTGGGGAATTCTTTTTATAATTTTTTAAATATTTTTTTTTATGTGTGCTGGAGATTGAACCCAGGACCTCACACCTGCTAAATAAGTGCTCCACCACTGAGCAACACCCCAGCTGGGATTTTTGTTTGTTTGTTAATTTTAGTTGTAGATGGACATAACAACGTTATTTTATTTGTTTTTTCATGTGGTGCAAAGGATCGAACCCAGTGCCTCACATGTACTGAGCCACAACCTGTCCCCTAGATGGGACTTTAGCTGAAATGTCTCAACTCCATGTTCTTTTGTGTGTCCCAGTTAAAGCTCTTTCTTCCAGGCTATCACAGTAAGCTGTCACCATGCTTTCATCCCCTCATGTCCTTTCCATTGCTGCTTTATTTATTCCCAGCATAAATCTGATGATCTCACTCCCTTGCTAAATGCTTTCATTTTGTACTTATTACATAAGTATTAAAGTTCAAATGCTTTTATGTGGCTAGAGTGGCTATCTTCATTTTTTGCTTCCTTTCCCCCAAATTCCTTCTTCTCCAAAATGTGGAAATTACTTATCCTTTTTGGCTGTTGGTCTGGGGGTGGGCAGCTGGCTCTAGCCAGGCCCATTGAGTTCATCCTAGACATTTCAACTTGGGCTGGCAATCAGTTCCTTGCTCTTGGACAGCTGAAGCACTCAAAAGTTCAGACGCAATCAGCAGTCGCATCTTCTGCCAACTAACCTGAAACGTGCAGAAATTCAGCTGTAAGAAAGAATGAAGATGTACAGAGATGCTAGGCTCAGTTAGGAACCTGAGTGCTTAATCCCAGCTCTCCTGAGTCCAGGGAAGCACTTATCAGTCTCCTTACAGTGCATTCCACCTTGTGGGCTGATTTAAACTGTTTCCTACACCAGCACCCAAGTCAGCCCTAAACCCACTGCTTATGGCAACTTGGCAGTTTAACCACATCCTATCAGCCAAGCTTCATTTCCCAGTGTTCTGACCCCCCCACCACACCACCTACTCAAGTATTAGCCATTCTCTCCAAGATCAGTTCCAAGAGATTTCTGGTGCACTCACCTGGGATGCTGATTTCTCCTGTTACAAGAACACCTCACATCTACCTCAAGGCGCAGCAACTATGTCGCCCCCTCTGAGAGGTTTTGTATTATCTGCCGTTCCCTACACCTAAGCCGAAAGACTTACTACTCTGGGCTCACTGTCCTTTGCATATGCTTCTTTGATTACATTTATTACATTACGTAGTAGAATCCCTATTTGTTTATATCCGATTTTGCAAGTTATTCAAGAACAGTCTTATTGATCTATGTAACCCTACCATTTACCACAATTGGGCACACGTGGCAAATATATGATTAAACATTTCATACAATCAACTTATTCCAAGTGAGTCAACCCTTGTCTCCCAGGCTCCACCAAAAGTGGCTCAAAAAGACATGAATTGACTCAACAGATAATTGAGAAAGTCTTTCACTAGGGCAGTTGTTTGGACACAAGAGTAACTTGTGGATTAAACTGACCAGCGGGCAGCAGTCTCAACTTCAGAGGCCCCAAAGCCCTAGGCTCACTCTCCTCAAGGGCCTGAATTAGTCTTATACCTGGGACAGCTTCTGTCCTTCCACTTTTTTATAGTTGCATCTATTCATTCTGCTGAATTCTTTTATGTCTAAATAGATGTCAACCACTCTTACAGCATTTGCTGCTTACAATTAAGTATTTCTGAGTATCCCTACCCACAATGCTTGGAACCCAAGTATTTTGGAATTGGGAGTTTTTCTCGATTTCAGAATATTTGCATATCCTTCATTGGTTGAGCATCCATAATCTGAAAATCCAAAATGCTCCAAAATCCAAACATTTTTTGAGTGGGACAAGTTTTGGTTTTTGGATTTGCAGATTAGGGATTTTCAACCTGTATACACATACACATATCATCTGGAAAGTGAGGTGGTGGGAAGGGACTCTTTAAAAATTTTATATTCAGGACTAGGATTGTGGCTCAGTGGACTGGGATTGTGGCTCAGTGGTAGAGCACTTGCCTAGCACGTGTGAGGCACTGAGTTCGATTCTCAGCACCACACATAAATAGATAAAGTCCAACTAAAAAATATATATATTTAAAGCTGGGCGCGGTGGCTCAAGCCTGTAATCCCAGCACTTAGGGAGGCTGAGACAGGAGAATCGCAAGTTCAAAGCCAGCCTCAGCAATGGCGAGGTGCTAAGCAACTCAGTGAGACCCTGTCTCTACATAAAACACAAAATAGGGCTGAGGATGTGGCTCAGTGGTCGAGTGCCCCTGAGTTCAATCCTCAGTACCAAAAAAAAAAAAAAAAATTTTATATTCAACCCAGTAAACAAAGAAAACAAAACACCGTTTTTCATAGCAAAGATGATTTATTGAACTTCATGGAGAAATGTAACATACTTTTCCACCATAAAACTATTTAACTTTAGATTTCTTGAGGAAATATGTTATTAGCAATATACTTTCATTAAAGCACTATTAACAACAAACTACATTAGATTCTGGGGTGGTTTCCTTTGGTGTTCTTAAAGATTTTTCTAAAACATATCTGATATTTCAATTAAAGATGACAGTTAAAATAAATTCAGAGACTTACAAACTGTGTGATTTGTGCTTAAAAAAATTTACAATTAGTTGTTAGATAGTCACCATTTTGGAAGTGATTTCAACAGTCAATGAGATGTTTTATAAACATTTTGGAATATCTAAAAGCTTTATCCCCATTCAACTAATAACATACCAAAAATTAAAATGTAAGTTGTTGCAAATGATACAAATATTTTAAAATTAATAAATATTAAAGTGAAAAAATAAGTCCTTTCACAGAAGTATAAAGGACACTTATTACTAGCGTCTTACAAAAAAGAAAGTTAAATTACTTCTTTTTAAAATCATAATAACAGTACTGAAAAAACACAGATGTGCTTGGAAAGTCTATAAATTTTCTTCCCCCACTTTAGAAAATGTTTTGAAAAGCAACAGATTCCCTTCTTTAAAAAACTATTACACCCATCACAACTACTCCAGCTGTCATTTTACTATAAAAATAGTTACAAATCAATGTTTAGATAAAAGTAAAATGATTTTTATTTTTTAATTCTAGCATGATTAATAAAAATGGATTAATCTTCTTAAATGCAAATAAAGTCAGTTTGAACTCTAATACTTAAAACAATATTTATTATAATTATTACTTTCATTTAGTTTATTTATAGAATGATTCTATTTTTGTAACTAAATTATTGAGCTAGGATCACCCTAATGATAAATAGAAAATCCCAAATTAGAGTACATATTTAATTGGTTTCCCACATTCTGAAAATATTTTAAGTACAATCATCTTTTGGCTTAATTTCATCTAAAATTATCAAGGGCAGCAAAGTGTTTACGTGCACACTGCAGTTCAAGTCCATGGCTTATATTCCATTTACATAAATAGCTTCACAGGCAAGCGTGCTATTTTCTATGTGCAAAGTCTTAACTTCAAAATTAAAGTATTTAGGGCAAAAAATTTTGAAATATTCTTCCCATCACTGAGGGACAGACAAGATACTTTTCAAGATCTAACTTATTTTTTCACATTGAGAAGTAACTGTTTATTGTGACCATAAATGCCAGACATTTTAAAAATTGATAACACAGTACTATTACAGAAATATATATAGACTCAAAGCAATTAGAGTAATGCCCTCGGAGCTACCATCCAAATACAAGCCGAGTTCACCCAGCACTTAGCATTAGGTTGCTCAGGGAGAATGGGGAGCAAAAGATACCAGGAACCCCTGTCACCAACAGCCACTCCCAAGTTACAACTCCTCAGATACTTTCCATTAGTTTTTTGCTGCTTAAAGATAACAAAATAAAATATAAAGCACCTTGTGAAGTCACTGCATTTGCCTTCACATCAGACTTACATCAGGAGGTGTATCCTACACAGATTCTCTTTTTTAGTCCCAGGAGCGTGGGGCTGAAGGGTTCCTCACTGAACTCCAGCGTGCTCTCCCTGGAGGCCTCCCTCTGGGGCTCTCAATGGAAGGAGGTGGTGACCTGTCCTACCCTCGCTTCCTTTTCAATCTCATTTCAAAACCAACTTTTCCCTTGTGTTGTCACAGTGACAAACTTGATTAAATAGATACACAACACAAACATAAGCATGACAATGATAACAGTGACTGTCAGGATGATCCATTATATTTGAGATTAAATCCTAAGACTTATCACTGTCTTTCTTCAAAAGCATTTTTAGTCAAAATGAGATAGTATAATAAAGCTGTCATTTAGCACCAGCATGTCACTGCAGGCTTTGCTTCAGGTTTCAGGATAATTCCGTTATCAGGGGGTTGACTAAGCATTAATGGTTTGTGGCTCTTAAGCTTATGAGCCAAGGTCATAAATATAGCTTCCACATGGTCATTATCATTGGGATTTTTAGCAGAGGTTTCAAACAAAGGCATACTGTGTGTGTCAGCAAATTTTTGTGCCAAGTCTGTGGGTACCTGAATGGCACTTCTCAAGTCACATTTATTTCCAACGAGAATCCGTGGTATATCATTTGCTAGCAAATGTTGTTTGCATTCCTCAATCCAAGATGGCAGGCTCTGAAAACTGGCCATGTTGGTCATGTCGTACACGAAGACAACAGCATGCACGTTCCTGTAGTAGTGCTGAACCATGCTCTTCCTGAACCGTTCTTGCCCCGCCGTGTCCCATAGCTGGATCTGAGGAAAAAAAAAAAAAGGAAAACTGAAAGTCTGTCAAGAAATTTCCTCATTTCTGCATGGTCTCTGGGAACACCGTACTCGGGATGCCTGACTGCTCCCTTCTGGAGCAGTCCAGTGTGGCCTCTGAGATCCAGACCACATGACACTAGCTAAGTACATCACAATTCAATCCTAGAACAAGTGTCAGAACAAATATTTCAATTTGGCATTTTCTAAATTTCATTACATCAAATTTGTTCTGATAAAAATCATAACCTCGAAAATTTATTTTAGAGATGTCAAGAGAAAAATACATTGGGTTTTAACATTCAATTCCTATAAATTTGGTTATTATATGCTCCTCTCTACCTTTCCTAATCTAACTTAAAATATTTAGACTTAAGAAACATGGTGATAGGAGGTCCAGCCCTCAAACCAACACACACATACTTGAAAATTTTAAAGTGCTAAAAACTCACCTATCTAATCCTTAAACCAACAAATTTCTACCAACAAAACTATTTCAATAACTCCTAGTGGAAACATGGAAAGAATCCAGGGAAATGATGTCCAAGGCCAAATGTAAGCCATGTTATGATTCACATGAAACACTGAGTTATCCATAAAATAAAGTTAAATGACAAGGGTACCAGCCACTGCAGATTTGTGCAGATAACTTTACACTGAAAGATCTGCACGACATCTAGACATTCAGAGTAAGCGCTGAAAGCCTGAACTAGTAACTTCTCACCTAGTGATCTGGAAGTAGAGGGAAACTGCCTGGGGGACAGTGTACATGGCCACAGTATAGATTAGAAGGTATGAACTGCTCAGAATTTGCCCATTGGTATGAATGGTAAGTCCTTTTATGGACTGGGGATGTGGCTCAGTGGTTAAGTGCCCCTGGGTTCAAACCCCAGTACCCTCTGCCCAAAAAAAAGAAGAAGAAAAGAAAAAGAAAGAGCATTTGGCACATGTCTCCTGCTCCTGTCTTACCCCTTTCCTTTCTGCCTGGAATAGGATGCAACGCCTGGAGGTACAGCAGCCATCCTATGAGCATGAAGCCAGACCCACAAGAAAGGCAGAGCAGAAGCAAAAAGCTGACATCCAGCTGACAGGGTGCCATCAGATGGACTGCCACCTCTGGTCTCCTGAGTACAAGACCAAGCAAGACCTCAAAGGGTTAAACTGCACAACTGAATCTCTCCTCCGTATGGCTGAATGCCATCCTAGCATTACTTCCTCATATACTACTTAAAACCTACGCTCCTCACACTCACATAACTCAGAAAGCACAAAGTTTTCTTCATTATTCCACAAGACCGTGTTTCAAGGAAAATTGTTATAAAATACCCATTTTGTGATATAAACAACATAATCAGCATATGGGTTATAAAAGCTCGGTGTCACACAAATCAGCTATCTGCAAAGTACACCAACAACTAACATCAACAAATATGTACTCAATATCTAGACAAACCTGTAGGTTATGGTGACACTTTTAGGTCTTAGCGCTCTCAGTGGTAAAAGTAAAGCTAGTTCCAGAGCTTACAAATGAATACTAAATGCTACCTACAGTGACTTTGCAGAGAGCCAATAGAGCAAACGTATAATTCTTTAAAAACAACTCGTTTCTTTTTCTTCCTTCCTTCCTTCCCTCTCTCCTTCCTTTTAGGGCCTTGCACGTGCTAGGCAAGTGCCCTACCTGCAAGGGACAACCTCAGCCTTTTTATTTAATTTTGCAATGGTCCCATTAAGTTGCCAAGGCTGGCTTCAAACTTGCGTTCTTCCTCCCTCAGGCTCCAGAGTAGCTGGGATTACAGGTGCATACCCCACACCCAGCTACAACTTTCCTTTTCTAAAAAAATGAACTTTCCTTTTTTAAAAAAATGAACTTGTTTTTCACCCCAACTACCATGCTAAGAATAAAAACACTATCTACATACCATTAAACATGTTTCAACTATAGAGGTCAGAGATTTCTTTGGCCAACTGATTTGCAACAAGAGTGTCAAAACAATTCAGTGGGGGTTGGGGGATAAGAGTTGTTTGAACACACAGGATAACATACAAAAAAATGAGGTTGGATCGCTACCTCTTACCATATGCAAAAACTTTCTCAAAATGGATCATAGACCTAAATTTAAGAGCTAAAGCTTTAGGATGTATAAGAAGAAATCAGGGGTAAATCTTTTTGACCTTGGACTAGATATTGGTTTCTAGATATTATACATAAAGCATAAACTGGCAAAGTAAAGGATAAATCAGACTTTAATCAAAATTAAAAACGTTGTGCTTCAAGTCACTTATTAAGCAAGTGAAAAGACAATTCATAGAATGTGAGAAAATATCTGCAAATAAAATCTAACTGAAAAAATTCTAGTAGCTCACACCTCAATAATAAAAAGATAAATAAATAAAAATTTAAAAATTGAGACATTTCTCCAAAGATATGCAAATGGCCAACAAGCACTCAACATCAACAGTTTTCAGGGAAATGCAAACCAAAACCACAATGGGGGACTGTGGATGCAGCCCAGGGACTGGGCACTTGCCTGGTGTGCATGTGGTCCTGTGTTCAATCCCCAGGACCAAAAACAATCTAAAACTTCAAAAATTAAAATCACAATGAAATACCACTTTACATCAACCAGGATGGCCATAATCAAAAAGACAATCACCAATGGTGGTAATGATGTAGAAAAAGCAGAACCTTCACACTTTGATGAGGACATACAATAGCACAGCTATTTTGGAAAGCAGTTTGGCAGATCCTCAGGAAAGTAAAGCAGCATGTTATCCAGTCATAAAAAGCAAAGAGTACCCACACGTGCCGTAATGAGGACGAATTCCCAAACAGACTACGTGAAAACGAAGACATATTCTGTAGGATTCAGATTATGTGAACTATATATATAATACATAAATTCATGAAGACAGAGCACAGATGGGTGGTTGCCTGGGGCTGGGGAAGGAGAAAGACCATTTAATGAGTGAGGAGTTTCACTTTGGAGGAAGGGAAATATTCTGTCACTCTACGGAGGTGGTGCCTGTACACAGTGCACATTCTAAACGTCACTGAATTGTTCACCTGAAAATAGTTTATGGTTACTCGAATTTCCCCCCAATAAATCAGGAGGAAAAAGGCTATACAGAGACTTAGCATATGATCCAATAATCCGACTTCCAGATTTATACCCAAGAGAACTGGTTCACACAAAAATGTGAACAGAAATGTTCCCAGCAGCATTATTCATACTAACCAAGAGGAGGAAGTAATCCAAATACCCACCAACTGATGAAGGAACAAAATGCAGCATGTCCGCACTGGGGAACATTACCTGGTTGATTACCCGAACAAAGCATTGGTACATATGCAGCATGGATGAATCTAGAAGACTTTCAAGGGAAAGAGGCTAGACAAAAAAGGCCACAGATTCTAAAATTTGGTCTACATGAAATGTCCAGTCTAAGCAAACCTTTGCGGTCAAGTAGATTTCATGGTTGCCAGAGTATGAGGGAAAAGGAATAGGGAGGGACTGTTAACAGGATGGGACTTCTCTACTAAAATGTTCTGAAATTAGACACTGACGATGGTTGTAGCCTTGTAAATACACTGAAAACACCAAACTGCATATTTTTATTTTTTTTGGTACAGGGGATTGAACTCGGGTACTCAACCACTGAGCCACATCCCCAGCCCTATTTTTTGTGTTTTATGTAGAGACAGGGTCTCACTGAGTTGCTTAGCGCCTCACCATTGCTGAGGCTGGCTTTGAACTCATGATTCTCCTGTCTCAGCCTCCCAAAGTGCTGGGATTACAGGCTTGAGCCACTGTGCCTGGCTCAAACTGCATATTTTTAAAGTACTAGGGATTTCTTTGGTACTGGGGATTGAATCCAGAGGTGTTCTACCCATAAGCTACATCAATAGCCCTTTTTATTTTGAGACAGGGTCTCTCTCAGTTGCCCAGACTGACCTTGAACTTGTGGCCTCAGCCTCCAGAGTAGCTGGGTTGATAGGCATGTACAACCACTAAAAGGGTGAATTTTGTGGTATGTCAATTATATCTCAAGTTTTAATGAAAAAGAAACTTCAAGCTCTTTATTTAGCATTTAGAAGGACACTGTGATTTTGGTAACAAATGACCACATGAAAGCTATCCAAAGAAACTGGAGCTGATTTTTCTCATAACATTTCCTGTTGTTTGGGTATTCAAAAGTCACTCAAATAATGGACAATTTGCAATGTTTTAAGTATACTCACGGGCTGGGATGAGCTCAGTGATACAGCATTTGCCTGGCATGTGTGAGGACCTGGGTTTCATCCTAGCACCACACACACAAAACTATACTCAGGTTAAGCCGGGCGCGGTGGTGCAAGCCTGTAATCCCAGCACTTAGGGAGGCTGAGACAGGAGAATCGCGAGTTCAAAGCGAGGCACCAAGCCACTCAGTGAGACCCTGTCTCTACATAAAACACAAAATAGGGCTGGGAATGTGGCTCAGTGGTTGAGTGTCCCTAAATTCAATCCCCAGTACCAAAAAAAAAAAAAAAAAAGTATACTCAGGTTAAAAACAAACAAAAAGCAGATAAAAAGAAAATACACTCAAACACTGACAATGGCTGTCTTTAGGGCAACTTCCTCCTTTAATTCTACCTTTCTAAGTATGCATTTCTTTTAGAAAAACAAACTCAAACTTAAGAATTTTCACCCACGGAAAACGCCTTTGTTTGGGGTACTGACTTGGCAGTTCTGCGCCTCCACCATGGATCCTGCTGGAAACCCTATGCATTACAATCCTACCAAGACTTAGAGAAAAGACAAATATGAAGAAAAACAGCTGGGTGTGGTGGCACATGCCTGTAATCCCAGCACTTTGGGAAGCTGAGACAGGAGAATTGTGAGTTCAAAGCCAGCCTCAGCCACAGTGAGGACATAAGCAACTCAGTGAGACCCTGTTTCTACATAAAACACAAAATAGGGCTGGGGATGTGGCTCAGTGGTCGAGTACCCCTGAGTTCAATCCCTGGTACCAAAAAATAAAAATAAAATAAATGAGGAAGCCAAGGTCTACCAAAGTTAAGAATTCACCTGAGGTCACAGAACTACTAACTCTTAAGGCAGAGATTCAAACATGGGCTGCCTGATTCTATAGTGTGCTCACTGTTTCCCCAAGTCTAACTCTCATTCTCGCTTCTGTTAAAAGCACCTCATTTTCTTTGGGGAACCATCCCTCCCGTTTTCAATTCTTGTGAACCCTGGGTCAGGTTGGGCATGTGACCTAGACCTGACCAGTCAGCACTGTACTCTACCCCATCATGGCCCTAGTTTAGGACCACTGGTGGCAAACAGAAACTAACTTCTGGCACCATGCAGGCCCTAGCATCAAACCCCAGCAATTTCCAGTCTGTCAGATGATACCCAAACCCTCCACCAGTCTGTGAGCCAAGTGGTCACCAATTAAGATTCATGAGCATTCTTCATAGGGTGCCCTAGCTGCTAATACTCCAGTTCACTGAATTCCAATGCAAGAAAACCAAACCAAGGGATCAATGAGGTCTTTTAACCACCAACACATTTTAAGAGATGAAGTATTAATTTCCTTTTCTTCTTTTCTTTTTTGTTACCAGGGATTGAACCCAGGGGCCCTTAATCACTGAGCCACATCCCAGTCCTTTTTTTATATTTTATTAGAGACAGGATCTAGCTGAGTTGCTTAGGGCCTCACTAAGTTGCTGAGGCTGGCTTTGAACTCACAATCCTCCTGAGTCTTAACTTGATTCTTTTAAGGCACAAGCTGGCTTCAAACTTCTACTCTCTACAGCTCCATTGGGCATTCTGTTCTCACCTTTGCTTCCACACTTCACCTTCATACCCAAAATGACCTGCCCTGTGCTCCAACTCCACAGTCCTAGCAATCAATCACTTCCACTTGAATATGCCAACCATGTGGACCAACTCCACTTGAATATGACAACCATGTGGGGCTTTTAAAATTCAAAGTTCCAGATAGTGCCCGTGGTCTCTAACTGTGCCACTTCTAGTCACCCAGACTCAACCTCATCTCCGAGTCATCACCAAAAACCTAGCTAGTGAAACCTTTAAACTACCTTTTTAAAAAAATTACCTCTATCTTTTCATGAGCTTCCCTTATCAGTTCAACTCTGCATTTCCAGAGCAGCCTGCCAGTGTGCCAGTGGGTGTCTGGTCTCCACACACTCAATACTTATCCAGTACCTACCTACGGCACGGTTTAGGAATGAGGCTAGACACTGGAAGTCCAAGGGGTTACCAGACATGGATCCTGCCTCGAGTAGGACCGAATGTGACCTATCAAGGGAGTATGACACACACATAACACAGTGAGATGGAGGTCACTTATAGGGCCTACAGGGAGTGCACGTGAGAAGAGTGGAGGGGGTCCTTGATGGAGATGACAGAGCCGAGTAAAGAAAAATGACATGTGGTGAAATGTGGGAAGGGGGATATTCCAAACAGAGTGGGGGAAAGGGAGGGGAAACAGGGTCCAGTATATCATTTGCTCAAAGGAAACAAATGGGAAATAATGTTAGAAAAGCAGCCTGGAAGCCAGGTGCAGTGGTGCCCACCTGTAATCCCAGCTACAAGAGGGATTGTAGGCCAGCTACAAGGCCAGCTTGGGCAATTTACCAAGACCCTGATTCAAAAAACAAAACAAAACAACAACAAACAGACCAATGAAGGAAGGCTTGTGCTATTTTAATAATTGGAATTTTATAACATGAGGCAGGGGAGATTTACCTCCCTGAATCACACTAGTGTGGCATTTTAGGCAACAATGAATGAAATAGATGAATTGAAGACTAGGTGTGGGAGCTCAGCTGGTTTGCTGTGACAGTTCCAAGAGAGATCTGGAAAAAACACTTGAGCTAGGATTTTGAAGACAGGAGAAATGATGCAGACAGAAAACCAACTGGATTTAAAAAACAAAGGAGAGGGGCTGGGCCTCAGGACAAGGAGGATGACACCAGGACAGCCGGGGTGAACTCTGAACTTCATGTTTCACTTGTCAGAAAATCTTATGATCTTTCCCAACCAGGTATCTAAACATCGGGCTGGGGGTGTGGCTCAGTGGTAGAGCATGCTGCAGCATGCTTGAGGCCTTAGGTTCAAATCCCCAGAACTGAAAAAAGTAGTAAAATTTGAAAATCTTTCTTGGATGAGAGGTCACATAAAAACCAATAATACAACATTTTTGTCCCTCAAGCACAGTTCAAGAATCCTGGCAATATTTTGTAATTCTTTGTACTTAACAAAATGTATTTTTGGGGGGGCCAACAATTACTCATCAAATATTTGATTCATCAACAGGGGCAGGGAAACCTGGTTATTCCCCTTTAGTTAATATTAACACCTTATATTTAACATGGCAAAATTTCCTTCCTGCTTCTACAAATAAGGAAGCTATTGAAATGTTTAAGCAGGAGTTACTGACCTCAAATGGAAGGATAAATTAAATCTAAAGACACGAGGCTTTTAGGATGTGCCGACCATAGATGGGAGAAAGGAATATTGCTATCATGGGGACAAATGTAGGGAAAGGGCATATGGCTTAGAGTTGGGAGATTCAATTTAAAAGTCAAATGCATCTTTATTTAAGGAATTACTTCTCTAAATTCTATTCAACTCCCAAAATTCTGCAAAGAAGACTTTCTCCTTTCGATTACACATACATCGTGCCTAGAATTAGCTTAGTGAATACAGACTTTCATTTTATGAAGCATTTTTAACTGATCCTGAAAGGGCACTGCTTTAAATCATAGGCTCTGAAAATTTTCCAGTCCACAATTATAAAAATATTTAACACAGGGGCATGGGGATATAGCCCAGTTGCTACAGGGCTTGCCTAGCATGCACAAGGTCCTAGGTTCAATCCCCAGCAGCCCCCCACACCTCCCAAAAACAAACCCATTCAACACAACTAACTTTAATCAAACAAAAAATATCTTGAACATCATTTTATTAGTAAAGTAATATAGAATTTTCCAGCTTTAAGACCAAATAATTTTAAGAAACACCAGTTAGATCCGGCTTACGATATTCCAAGGAGACATGTACAGAATATGAACATTTAACATATTAGCACTTATAATGAATCACAGGTTAGCAACACTAGGGCAAATGGGATAAAGATTTTCTGTATCATTTTTGAGTTAAAAAAAAAAAAGAGGCACTAAAAAATTTTGTTCTTTCCAACATCGTTGTATCTTTTTCTACTACAGAAGTCTCAGAATATTTCTGTAATCTTTTCACCCATAAAATCTCAAGTCTTGCTGGGCACAATGGCACATGCCTCTAATCCCAGTGACTCAGGAGGCTGAGCCAGGCGGATCCTAAGCTTGAGGCCGGCCTCAGCAAATTAGCGAGGCCCTAAGCCTGGGTTCAATCTCCAGTACAAAAGAAAAAACAAAACAAACAAAAAACCCTCAACTGGGCGCGGAGGCGCACGCCTGTAATCCCACCACTTAGGAAGGCTGAGACAGGAGAATCACGAGTTCAAAGCCAGCCTCAGTATTGGTGAGGTGCAAAGCAACTCAGTGAGACCCTGTCTCTACATAAAACACCAAAAATGGGACTGAGGATGGGGCTCAGTGGTCTAGTACTCCTGAGTTCAAGCCTTGGTACCAAAAAAAACCCCAAACCTCAAGTCCTACAGATTAAGGCAAAAGACAAGGCCTAGGGTGCCTCAAAAAGAATTAACACACAAAACAAAGTTCTCAGCTCTATCCTGCCTGTGGGTCTGGCCTACAGATCCCTGCCAGCCCTCGCTCCCGTAGCTAATTATTCAGCTTTATACACTGGACACAATCTGTGGTTTTTCAATATTAATAACTCTTCAAATTTGCACCTGATTCATCTGTAATTAATTTTCCAGTCCAATTTTTGGGAGAATTTCTCTCCCCTTCAGCTATCTACTCATGCCCTCCTCTACCTCTTGTTTTCTTCTTTGGGTGCTCACCCTAACTCTAACCCTAATGGTAACAAGCACAAAAAAGTAATGTTCAAGACATCAGGAAAGGCAGAGTCTCTCTATAGACACCTACTGGAACCTGGTACTTCATATATGCTATTCCTCCTACTAGCCTGATGAAGTATTATGATCCTAATTTTTCAGACTCTGAGAAGCTAAGGAACCTGCTTTAAGGACCAGGGTAACCAACTATCCCAGCTTGCCTGACACTGAGGAGGTTCCTTAGGGGTTCCCAGTTTTAAAACCATAGTCTCAGGCAGCCGATCACCCTACCAAGAACACACAGTCATCTATCTTAGTCCACTTTCTGTTGCTTCTAAAAAACTCTTGAGACTGAGTAATTTCTAAAGTATAGAGGTTTATGCAGCTACTACTTCTGGAGGCTGGGAAGTACAGGCACATGGAGCCCACATCTGATGGGGGTCTTTTGCTGCACTATAACAAGCTAGAGGGCCCTGCATGGTTGAGGCAAACCAAGCCTGCTTTTACAACAAAGCCACTCCATAATACCCCATTAATCCACGAATGGACTAACTTTTACACCCATCAATCCATGGGTATCGACCCATCATTATGACAGAGTCCTCATTACTCAATCACTTCCCAGGACTCACACTCACATATGTTAAGCTACGAATTTGGGCATTAAGTTTCCAACACATGAATTTGGGGATTTGGGGGACATACTCAAACCATACCACTGCTCCAACCTTTCTTTCTTTTTTTTTTGTACTGGGGATTTAACTCAGGAGTACTTTAACACTAAGGTACATTCCCAGCCCTTTTAATTTTTTATTATGAGATAGGATTTCGTAAGTTGCTGAGGCCCTCATTAATTTGCTGAGGCTGGCCTCAAACTTGTGATCTTCCTGTCTCAGCCTCCCAAATCACTGGGATTATAGGTGTGCACCACGCCAAATTCTTTTTTTTTTTTTTTGGTATCGGGGAATGAACTCAGGGGTACTCGACCACTGAGCCACATCCCCAGCCCTGTTTTGTGGTTTTTTTTTAATTTTTTTTTTTAGATGTTGATGGACCTTCATTTTATTCATTCATTTATATGTGGTGCTGAGAATCGAACCCAGTGCTTCATGCATACAAGGCAAGCACTCTACCACTGAGCCACAACCCCAGCCCCCTGTTTTGTGTTTTATGTAGAGACAGGGTCTCACTGAGCTGCTTAGTGCCTCGCCCTTGCTGAGGCTAGCTTTGAACTCACGATTCTCCTGTCTCAGCCTAGCAAAGTGCTAGGATTACAGGCATGAGCCACTGCGCCCGGCTCACACCCAATTCTCAATCTTTCATAGGTTCAGATTTGAACTCAGGGTGGTTGGGCTCCAAAGCCTGAGAACTTTCTCCAGGAACTCCTGTTTCTCCCATTATAAACTCTCAAATTTCAGAAGCCACATCTTCTTCCCCCACAGGCTTCTGGGCTTGCTCTAATTTTGGTAAATGTTTAGTCCTTCCTTATTCTGTTTTCCTCTACAATGTTTTTTTTTTTTTTTTTTTAATTTTTTAAATTTGTGCTGAGAATCAAACCCAGGGCTTCATGCATGCTAGGCAAGCACTGTTGGATAATAAAAATTATTGTATAATTAAAAGGCAAGCTTGCCTAGAGTGCTTGCCTAGCATGCGTGAGGCACTGGGTTCGATCCTTAGCACCACATATAAATAATAAATGAATAAATAATAAAAAAAGATCCATCAACAACTAAAAAAATTTTTTTTTAAAAATATGAAGGGATAGGAATGTGACTCAGTGGTTGAGCACCCCTGGGTTCAATCCCTGGTTTAAAAAAAAAAAAAGCAAAGGGGGCTACAGAAGAGTTGATGTCTTTTACCTCAGCCTATCTCTCCTTTACCCTTTACCATTCTTTTTTTTTTTTTTTTTTTTTTTTAAAGATTTTTTTTTTCAGTTGTTGATGGACACAATGTCTTTATTTTATTGCTTTGTATGTGGTGCTGAGAATCGAACCCAGGGCCTCACGCATGCGAGGCAAGCGCTCTACCGCTGAGCCACAATCCCAGCCCTACCCTTTACCATTCTTAACAGTAAAAGCCTTTTGTGGGTGGGATAGGGCAGTAATTAGGGAACTGAAAAACAAACTGTGCTTACCTCAAGCATATAAGGGCAAGATGGCCTAAGGAAGCCCGTTCCCACCCATCTCCAAGTGGCCTGAGGTAAAGATGACCACCCACTTAAAGCAGAAAGTAAAATCTATAGAGTAAAGAAGGCAGGGCAGTTCCTGTGCTCTCTATGTCCTAAGGAAAGATATTAGGTGGTGTTTAATGGGGGTGTGAAAAAAAAGTGTGTCTAAGGTGTATACCCATCAGGAGGACTCAGTCTTGTTACTGATCCTCAGTCTTCAGTGCCTTCATTCCAACCTCTGAGGACCCCAGCCCTGCCCTCCTCAGTGCCCCAGTCTCAGGAGCCACCAATAATGACTTAAAGGTAAAAAAGAATTGGAAGAGGATCTGGGTTGGCATTGAGATACACTTTCAAGCAGGGCACAGTGGCACAGGCCTCTAACAATCCCAGCTACCCAGCAGGCTGAGGCAGGAGGATCACAAGTTCTGGCCTGGACAACTTAGTGCAACCCTATCTCTCCATAAAAAGTGCTGGAGATACAGCTCAGTGGTAGTACAGTGCTTGCCTAGCATGCACCAGGTCCTGGGTTTCAGCTCCAGAAATATATATATATAAAAAAAAAAAGACACCCTTTTAGCACCCAAGTAGGAATTATACAATGTTTTTGTGGGAAAATGGATTATGCCAAACAAATCAATGTCATACAGAACCTCCTGTAGCAAAACTGTTATGTAATTACTTAAGTACTTCCTCAAAGGCAACAGGCTTTTACTTCAAAAATACTTCGGGCAGTGCTCGAATGAATGTTTAATAAGTAACATTTACTAAATGACTTTCCTCTGCTTGATAAATTCCACTGTTTTCCCTTCAGTCATATTTTACTGACTCCCACCCAGCATATGAGACTACATTCTTGATACTCAGAGAGTGGTCCACGGACTCGCTGCATGTGCATCATTTGGGTGCCTTATCAAATAAGAATGTGCATTTTTAAAAAACCAGATCCCCAGGCAAATCGCATGCACGTTAAAGTTGGAGAAACATGCTTAGAATTTTGCTATATATAAATTCTTCCAATCTCTACATCAGCGTGAGAAGAAAAAAAAAAAAAATGGAGCATGCCCTGCACAGGGCCAGAAATTAGCCCACAAAGTGACTGGGAAACTTGTCACGCGGGGCGTCCTTCGCCCTGACAGTCCCCCATCCACTCACCTTGATGCGCTCCCCATCAATCTCCACCGCTCGCTCTCGGAAATCCACGCCGATAGTGGCCTCTGTGCGGTCGGGGAAGCGGCCAGCGCAGAAGCGGTAAGTCAGGCACGTCTTGCCCACGTTGGAGTCGCCGATCACGATGATCTTGAAGATGCGGGAGCGGGCCGGAGGCAGGCACCCCGAGGCCCCCGACATCGTGCAGCTGGAGGAGAAGCTTGCCTCGAGCGACGACTCCATCTCCGAAGCCATTCTCCCGACCCGCCCCAAACTGAGGCGGAGGAAAGGAGAAGCAGAAAGGTGAGGAATTACGCCACCGCAGCGAGCGCGCCCAGCCCTCGGCCTCGACTGCGCAACGTCCCGGGAGCCGCCGCCCGCCCGCCGCGCAGCGCGCGTGCGCACCCCCGCCCCGCCCGCACAGGTGTGGGGCCCGCCACCGCCCCTTCCGCGCTCGCGCCCGCAGCGCGCGGCTCCGCCCCCGCCGCACTCGAGCGGAAATTCGTCCCGCCTCGGAGGCGCGGGACTGCAGCGAGGCAGGCCTCGTACTTGGGGATGACTGAGCACAGCCGCGCCGGTCCCGCACCCTGGCTGACGCGGACCCGCCACGTCCGAGGTTGCCGCCCTTCGGAGGAAGCCGCGCGAGGCCTCCGGGGCGCAGCTGAGAGGAAGGAGGTGCCGCTGGGCTCTCTCGCGAGAGAGCGAAGAGCCGCCTTGGCGGGGGCGTGTGCCTGCCCGGCCGCGGTGAGGAATCTGCAGGCTCGGCCGGCAGCTTCGGCTGGATCGCCCCAGCTACGGAGCGGGCAGCGGGCTCCGCGGCTTGCAGCTCGGGCCGCGCGGAGCCTCGCAACCCTCCGCCTGGCGGGCGGGTTCTTGCCAGTGATCAGGCGGGGGCTGGCGCTGAGCAGGTCCCTAGGCGTCGTCCCAGGGCCAAGTGCAGGTATCCGCCGGACCCTGGTGCCCTGGGCCGGCCAATATCCCAACTCCAAAAGGTAGACCAGATCACCTGTGGGCCACTTGGGGGCCCGTGATCCCAGCCTGTCTGGTGAAAATAAAACCCATTATGCCCCAGTTATGTGTTAGCGTCTGGGTGGCGATGATGTAGTGGTTAAATACCAGCGCACCCCGCTTGTCTTTGTCCACCCAAGGAAAATATTAATAGATGAGGCCACCCAACCTTAAGGAATGTCCAGGAATTCTTCAGACGAAACCTAGTATGGCATCATACAAAAAGTGCTAAACATGCAGACACAGCTTTTTGTTATGTTTTACAATAACAAGACTATTTTACTTTCTATTTTGAGCAGATGGCGATGCCCATTCGAAAGTCAAGAACTATGAAAAGGAGGACAACAACTCTAGAAGTTGTAGGAAAGGAGATAAGCTGCTTATCCCATCAGACGAAATGAAAATGTAGTCAGAACAAATGAGTAGTACAATCTAAACATGCCTAGCGTTGCCAGAAATTTACAGAAGTCTTAGTATAATTTCTGTTGCTGCAGAAAAAATACAAATCACTAATATACCAAGTTATGTTATCCGGAAAAAAAGTTGACTCACCTCATTTAACCAATTGTGCTTACCTACTTTCCTGCTAAAGAAACTAGAATATGGCCTGGAATATCAAACTTGTTTCTAAGGTTATTTACACGAAGATTAATCATCTAACCAGGTGTAGTGGTGCACATCTGTGATCCCAGCGACTTCGGAGGCTGAAGCAGGAAAACCACAAGTTACAGGCCGGCCTCAGCAATTTGGCAAGACACTGTCTCAAAATAAATAAAGGTCTGAGGATGTAGCTCGGTGATAAAGCACTCCTGCATTCAATCCTCAGCACCCGCCCCCAAAATATTAATCTAAGCCGGGCGGGGTTGCGCATGCCTATAATCCCAGCACTTTGGGAGGCTGAAACAGGAGAATCACGAGTTCAAAGCCAGCTCAGCAACAGCGAGGCACTAAGGAACTCGGTGAGACCCTGTCTCTACATAAAACAAAATAGGACTGGGGATGTGGCTCAGTGGTCGAGTACCCCTGAGTTCAATCCCCGATACCAAAAAAAAAAAAAAATTCAGAAACAACTATTAGAAGGCCTTGGAATGTATTATTCCCTTAATCTACTCTTTTCCTGTCAAAGGAGGGAATCTTAAGATTTAAGGAAAAATAACAAGAATGCAAAGCTGTGGATAATTAGGGAATTTCAAAGGATGGCGCATCAACATTGCACCCCAAGACCACCGGTCCTCTTTCTTTTTTATGTTCTTTCAATTTAGTTCTTGCTAAACTGTAACACAAAATCTTTTCCATGATTATGCTCATATTTTAAAGACACTTTCTTAGAGAAGTTTAGTAATACATATATCATTTTGTATTTATCTGGAAATACATAGCTTTCACAGATGGAATGATGTGACCTTTGGGACTTTCTTCAAAACAGCCCTGGGGCTGAGACAGGAGAATCGCCTCAGGAATGGCGAGGGCTAAGCAACTCAGTGAGACCCTGTCTACATAAAAACAAAATAGGGCTGGGGATGTGTCGAGTGCCCCTGACTTCAATCCCCAGTACCAAAAACAAAACAAAACAAAACAAAACAAAACAGCCCTGGGGAGAATTGGATAAAGTGGTGGTATGGGTGAAACAAATGATGTTAAGTGATTTGTTGAGAAGAGGGAGAAGAGAAGATGGAGGAGGGTAACAACAGCAAAGATAGTCTGTGAGATGGGCAATCAGGAATCAGGGAAAGTTTCTCCAAGGAAGTGATGTTCACACAGACTTTTTTTTTTGGAACCAGGGATTGATCTCAGAGGTACTGGACCACTGAACCACATCCCCAGCCCTATTTTGTATTTTATTAAGAGACAAGGTCTCACTGAGCTGCTTCGCGCAGAGACTCTTGATGAAAGAGTAGGCATTTACCAGAGTGAAGAGTCCACGATGGCTGACCCTGGATAATGGGTACATGAAGAGTCATTATACTAGTCGTTTGTTTATGGTTGAATGTCTTCATAATAAAAGTTACCTAAATAGGAAAAAAAATCCTTACCATGTTTTTTCCAAATCCTATTTAATCTTTTTTTTTGGTACCAGGGATTGAACTCAAGCACTTGACCACTGAGTCACATCCCCAGTCCTATTTTGTATTTTATTTAGAGACAGTGTCTCTAAATAAAAGAGTTGCTTAGCCTCTTGCTTTTGCTGAGGCTGGCTTTGAACTCGCAATCCTCCTGCCTCAGCCTCCTGAGCTGCTGGGATTACAGGCACGTGCCACCATGCCTGGCTTCTATTTATTCACATCCATCTCTGCATTTCTCACTTGTTATTTCAAGTTGAACTTTATATCTTCTTTATTCTAACTCTAATACACTCTAATATTGCTCATTTGGCCTTAGAATATATCTTTGCTAAGTTTCATTATGTTGTGTCCTACTAATTAGATTGTACTGACTGGAAGTTCATTGTTATTCAGCAAATGACAAATAAGTGAGTTGAGTGGGAAATTTCTTGTGTACAAATTCATTTTGACCCCTTTACCAGTTATACACAGTTCAGCACCATTTAGACTGAAAAATTATTGTTGACACCTGACACTGTTATTACACTGCAATTTAAGAGTCCACATGTGACTACAGTGTATGCTACTCTTCTTAGTTGATTAACCCCAGAGGCTCCAGAATTGATCCTTGAGATTTCTAATATTGGGAAGAGTGGATAGGTCATGTTTTCCTACTTCCTGAGAGTTCATTTTGTCCTTGCAGTCTTTTACTAGCACTTGGCCTTAAAGTATAAACACTTTCTTTAGTACTTTGTTACACTGCTGAGGAGAAATTAAATTTGGTTCTTTTATCAGTATAACTTAAACTAGAACATTATGAATGGTTTAAGGTAAAGTGAGTATGTACTTTTCTAAGAGAAGAATGTTGTATATTTAAAACATAAGATGACATAAGGATAATCTTATGATCAAAACAGGACTATTCAATTTCAGCTTTTCTAGAGATATTACCTCTCTATAGTAGAGGCCATTTTTTAAATGGTCTCACCCAGCAATAACTTTCAGACAACTTCACTCTTTCACAGTACAAGGAGAAAATTCCCTTACTTGTCTACCTAAGAGTTTTTCAATATTGATGCAATGGACATTTTAAGTCTTGTAGATTTCTTTCCTTTGCATCATAGGGTGTGTATCAATTCCTTTGACTTCTATCCAGTAAATACTAGTAACATCCCACCCCCAGCTATAACAACCAAACTCTCTAATGCCAAATGGCCCTGAAGCACACAAGCCCCCACTTCTGAGCCACTGGCCTACATAAGATCTCATCTCACAATTCTGATTTCCTGTCCATCCCAGGTGATAGTAGGAATTCTCCCTTAAAAACAATTTCAGTTACCCAGAGAAGTGTCGCATTAGTCTTAATGGCCCACTAAATTACCATGTCGCTATGTTTAATAACCTAAACATCATGGAAGAGTGTTAATTTTACTTTGACTTTAAAATACTTTAACTTTAGAAGTGAGCCACAGAGTTTTACAATTCCTTAAAGCCTGTCTTCATAAGGGTCTTTGAAGAAATAGAATTTGTACTGTATGCTCAATACTATGCTAGTGATGGGGGGAGGGGAAAGAGGCAAAGTAAAGTGTGATTTTAGCTCATGAGAAATTTATAATTAACGGCAGAAGCAAGTTAATATGAAACCACTAGTGAATATCAGAACAAACAATGCTGAATTCTACCCTAGAGATGCTTGGCCTAGACTTGAAGAATTCTAGATAGGTAAAGAAGTGTGCACTAAGAAGGGTTGGAAATGGCTCTGCTCACCTATAGACAGACTAGGAGTTCGGATGGCAGACCTCCTGTAGAGGACTATGTGCTGGAGATGCTTCTGATAGAGGCATTTCTCACAAAGAAGCCCAAACTCTCAATAAGCCAGCCTTGCAAATATTTGATATATGTAGAAAATTCAATTGTAATGGCTTCTGTTGTTTGGTCCTTGATCTCATTATTCAATATTTCTAATATTGGGAAGAGTGAAACAGCAGGCAAGCAATAGATAAATTGCAAAAGGATTTAAATAACAATATGAGATTTAACAAATGTATTAAACTATAACTTGCAGCTAGAGAAGACACTTGTTAATGTCCAGTGAACAGTTGTAAAAGCTGATTTTTTAAATGAAGTTCCACAGAGGAATATCAAGAGCAAGTATTACTTTGATACTGGACCACACACACACAAAAAAAAATCCTAAGGTAGGGGGAGGAAATCCATCTAATTGGAAGCTAAAAAGAAAATGTCCTAAATAATTCCAAATCAAGGAAAAAATCATAATTGCAAATTTACAAACTATTTAGAAATTAATAACTATAAGAAAAAAACAACCACCAAAGTAAAAATGCAATATAATTCAGCCAAAGGATACTAGACAACAGCTTGATCCTGTATAAGAAAATAAAGATCTCAGTTCGTAGAGTGCTTGCCTAGCATGTGCAAGGCCCTGGGTTCAATCCCCAGCATAGATTAAAAAAAAGATTGATCTCAATAAAGGTAAATATGTGGGTAATTATAAGAAAGCTAGTATTATTGTAATGATAGTGAAAATCTCCACCTTTTGTTTTATACATGATTTAAGAGACTAAGTACAATAGTCATTTCAAATTATTATTCCATCCAATGGATTTGATCCACTGATTAAGTTACAGCTCTTAAAATTGAATCATTTAACCTCTCAACATTTTGCATTAACACAGGAGCTTTTGGGGGCACCCCATATCCAAACCACAACATTCTGCCCCTGGCATGTCCATCTCACAACACAAAATGAATTTAGTCCATCTCCCCAGAATTTCCAGTCTTAACATTTTCAGCGCTGCACAAAAGTTAAAGTCCAAAGTGTCCTCTGAGACTCAAGACAACTTCTTGGCTGTGAGCCCCTGTACAGTTCAAAAGCAAGTTATTTATATCCCATACATAATGGCATGCAGTAAACATTTCCATCACAAAAGGGAGAAAGGGTATAGAAGAGATGGAACCAAAACTGGGCAAATACTAGGTCCTGTATCTCTGTGTCTGGCGTCTGGGACACATAGTGGTGAGATGTTATTTTCAAAGAGACTGGGCTGCCCTGTCCCTATGGCTTTGCTAGTTATAGTGTACATGGCCTCTCTCTTAGGCTGTCTCTGTCCACAGCCAGTAGCTTTCCTGGACAAATGTACCACTTCACTCATCTCCTAATCCCAGGAGTCTTCATTCTAGCTTTGGCTTCACCTTTACAGCTTCATTCATCGCCGTCTCAGGGGCTTCCTGCAGGGATTCTAACCCTGCTATATTTTTCCTGGCCTCCCAGGTCTTCCTTTGAAATCAGCAGAAGTCTCCATGATCCTTTAACTCCAGCGCCCTGCATTCCTTCAGAACCAGCACCATGTAGATGATGCCAAGGCCTGCTGTCAGCTTAAGCACTAGCTGGGCCCACTTCAACACTGCTCTAGCAGCCTCTGAGTGCCTGGGCTGCTAAGCACAATGAACCAAATGAACCAATGAAACAATTTCCTAAGCACCCCTGTGTAACCACATCTTCCTTGACTCCAGTTTTACACTCTTTTCTGGTCAAACTTCAAGTTTTTAAAATCCTTCCTCACTGCTTTCTGCTCCTGATTATCACACGAAAATTGGCTAGAAACTGCCAGCAATGTCCATGCTATCACCTGAATGTATGCTGCCTTGAAATTTCCTTTACCCTATTAGTTCATTAGCTTTAAATTCAGCCTCACAAAAAGTCTGAGAATATAAGCAAAATGCAGACAAGTTCTTTGCCAGATTGCAACATGAGTGGCCTCCAGACCAATTTCCAATAGACTCCCAGTTCCCCTCTGAAACCTCATGAGCACAGTCTTTACTGTCCACATTCCTTCCGGCTTTCTGGTCTTTTGAGTTCACACCAGAATCACCCACTCAGCCCTGCTTACAACATCGTAAGGCTTCACTACCCCACATCACCAAACTTTTCCAAACTCCTCCTGCAAACCAGACTTTTGAACCACATGGTGAGGCTAGGCACAGCAGCAATCCCACTTCTTGGTACCAATTTCTATATTAGCTTTTCATCACTGTGACCAAAATACCTGACAAGAACAACTTAGAGGAGAATAAGTTTATTTTGGCTCATAGTTTCAGAGGTCTGATTGGCCAACTCCATCACTCTGGGCCCAAGATGCAGCAGCATATCATGGTGGAAAGACATGAAAAGGTATTCGACTCTTGGTGGCTAGGAAGCAGAAAGAAAGAAGGGACCAGGGTGCAAGATATAATATCCAAGGTCTGTCCCCAGTAACCTACTTCCTCCAGCCAAACCCCATCTTTCTACAGTTATCATCTAATATACCAGTCCTCTCCCAAGTATTAATCCATCAAATGGGTCAATCCACTGAATAGGTTACAACTCTCATAATCTAATCATTTCACCTCTGCACATCCTTGCATTAACACAGGAACTTTTAGGAGACTCCTCATATCCAAACCACAACAGACAGAATAATTCTAAATCTTTTGTAACTAGTAAAATGGACTTAAAATATATACAGCAAGCCAGGCACGGTGGCACATGCCTATAATCCCAGAATTTTACAAGAAGGGTAGTCTTAGATCCGTCACAGTTCATGACTTAAAAGGGACAATGTGGCAGGACATGAAGAAGTGGGCAGAAGCAAATCACTCAGGACCACAGCTAAGGTAACAGAGGGACTGCTGGTGTCAACAATACTGACAGCAACAGCCTTGGAGAGGAAGACAGGACAAAATATCCTAAGCTTTTTTGTGATGAGTGACAGGAAGACAGCAGATGACCATCAGAAAAAAGAATGGATGATATAGTCTATAGTATGCACCTCAAGGGAACTAGAATTTTCTAAGGAAGAATACATGTTCTGAAATTGGCAATGGGGAGTAAGCAGGACACCACCTTCATGTTGAGGTCCTTTTGTGAGTAGGGTGAGCATTGCAGCAGAAGCAATATTATGCAAGGACTGAGTTTTGATTAGCTCAAGAAGATGCAAGTCATGTTTAGAAAAGTTATTAGCATATAAGGGATTTGACTGAGGATGGTACACTGGAAGGATCAAAATAGGTTAAGAGGAGTGAGGCTAGATTAAAGCATTATGGTGTTCAGATACTACATAATATGGGCTTGAACTGGTGAGAGGTAAAGAGGCAGAAGGTATGATGGAGTTATTTCTAATTTTTTTAACAAAGAAGTTCTCATAGTCTTCTGGGATTGTTCTCTTAAAGGAGTTCATAGGTTCTTTTTTTCCTTAGGAAAAAAAAAGGAAGAAGGCCTTTGAGTCTCCCTTTGAGTTATATCCCCAGTCCTTTTGATTTTTTAATTTGAGATTGGATCTAGGTTGCTGAGGCTGGCCTTGAATTTGGAATTCTCCTGCCTCAACATCTCAAGTATCTGGGATTACAGGCATGTCCCACTATGCCATTTAAGTTTACAGATTTTAATTATCTCTCTTAGAACTGTTCTGTAAGGTGGTTTACAAAGGTGAAGCAGGTGGATATTGTGATTTGGGAGGGGGGAAGCAGGAGCATAATGAACTCTGTGGACCTGTAAAATCAGCTGGGGTTGTGGCTGGGATGAACTCCGTGTGGCTAATTTAAGTCCAGGAACATTGGGAATCCTGGAGGCTTCCTCTGTAGATTGTATCTTGGGTGTTGCTGAAGCTGGACAGGCAATCTTCCAGGAGTATGGAAGTTCCAATGGTAGTGAGAAAGGACTTGGTGATCTAAACATCTACCTGGTGAACCCAAGAACAGCAAAAATCATGAGGTCTCTCCCCAAACTTCATCTTATCAAAAGAGGATTATCTGAATACATTATCTGAAAAACATATTTCGCCTGTTTCACTTGCCATCGTCTTCCTGTGCTCTGCCCAGCCTCCACCTTCTCAGCGCTAATCACCACCTGTTACATATTTGTCTGTTTAGGGTTTCCTTTCAATGCAATGTAAATATCTTGAAAACAGACTCCTTCCTGCTTATTTCCAGGACCCAGAATAGGACCTGGCACACTGTACACACTCAATAAATATTTATAGATTGAATTTATAGACAAACTGAAGAATATTAGAACCATTCAGCACATTCAGTAATGTGCTAGAGTACAAAATCAGTAACTTTAATAGTTTCTATATACTAACAAAGACCATTAGAAAAATACAGGAAAAATAGGAACAAAAATATGAAACAACCACAAACTAATTAGAAACTAAATAGTATTCAAATATTACTGACAGAATTGAATGAATGCAGAAGCATACCATATTGCTTGATGGAAAGCATAATAGTGTAATGATGAAAATTCTCTCCAAGCTAAGCTATAAATAGGATAGCAATCAAAATCCCAATGGAATTTACAGAAAAAAGAGAGGGGCAAAATTTGACAAAATGATTTTAAATGTGTATAGGATTTGCAGAGATATTCTGCTTCTGGAAACTTCCCTGAGAAACAGCTGGGTAAAGCTGTTTATTGAACCACTGTGTGTAAAGCCAAAACAATGGGAACAGTCAATACTTGACAGTTAGAGGGTGGTTTAAACAAATTATGTTTTAAACACATACCTGTGGAATATCACAGAGCTTTTAAAAATGATTTTAGAGGACAGGAGTATAGATAGCTCTGTGGTAGAGCACATGCTCTGTATGTGCAAGACCCTGCATTCAATCCCTGGCATTAAAAAAAAAAGAGGGCTGGGGCTGTGGCTCAGCAGTAGAGCGCTTGCCTCACATGCGTGAGGCCCTGGGTTCGATCCTCAGCACCACATACAAAGCAACAAAATAAAGACACTGTGTCCATCTACAACTAAAAAATATATATATATATTTAAAAAAAAGAGCAGTTGTACAACTACATTGATATAGAAGGTGCTCAACCTATATTGTGTTTAAAAAGAAAAAGCTGATTATAAAAATATTATGGTTAATAGTGCACTTTTTAATTAAAAAAAAAAAACATGTGAAGAAAACACCCTAGATGAGCAGGTTTTGTTGTTTGTAGAGCTGGGAACTGAACTAAGGGCCTCATACATGCCAGGCAAGTGCTTTGCCAGAGCTATACTCCAAAGTGTTTCCCAAAAGTGGGATGGCAGTTAAGCTCTTCACTCCTGCCGTCTGGTGGCTATCACAGGGAAGTGTCTTATTTTTTTTTTTTCTATACCTTAAGTAATAACACATCATAATAAGTTATATTGGGCTGAGTGTAACTTAGTGGTAGAACATGTATTTAACATGCGTGAGGCCCTGGGTTCAATCTTCAGACCAGATTTAAGTAAAATTATTTTTAAGATCTTCAGATTGGGCACAGTGGCACACACGTATAATCTTGGGGAGGCTGAGATGGGAGGATCTTAAGTTTGAGACCAGCTTCATAAACTTGGCAAGGCTCTCAGAAACTTAGTGAGATCCTGTCTCGAAATTTTTTAAAAAGGTCTGGAGATGTGGCTCAGTAGTAAAGCACTCCTGGGTTAAAATAAAATAAAATAATAAAAATAAAATCATCTTCAGTATTACCTAGTTCTAGCCATCATTTTATAGTTGAAGAATTAAAGGGCAAAAAGTTTAGCCATTTATCTAAATTCACAGTTAGTAAAGCTTAGTAGTACTCATTGGTTGAGCCCTTTGGTGGGGGCATTGGGTAATACTGGGGATTGAACTCAGGGGCATTTCACCACTGAGCCATATTCCTAATCCGTTTTATCTTTTGAGATCCAGGTTGGTCTTGAACTTCCAAACTGTCCTGCCTCAGTCTCCTGAGTCACTGATTACAGGAGTGTGCACCACGCCAAGCTGGTTGAGCCCTTTTGCCCAGTACTTTGTATGGATTGTCTCATTTTATCCCCACAGAAGCCTATGAGGTAGCCTCACTTTTTAGCAGATGAGGACCTTGAGGCTCAGCGAAAGGAAGAGACTGGGGCAAAGTTGCATACTTGTGTAGGTCAGGCATTCGGAACTCTGCTTCCTCTCTGGTTCCTCTCCTGCTGTGTTGTACTGATCCAGCCTCTGAAGTGCCCTTGTCACTACACCCCATTGCCTTTTCCTGAAATGTTTTGGTGACAACTCTCAGCACATATGCCCTACCTTTGTGTTATGTTCTTCATGATTGAAAAGACAGTATAAGGGGCTGGAGTTGTGGCTCAATGGTAGAGCACTTGCCTAGCATGTGTGAGGCACTGGGTTTGATTCTCAGCACTACATATAAATAAACGAATAAAATAAAGGTCCATCAACAACTAAAAAAATATTAAAAAAAAAAAAGAAAAGACAGTATAAACATTTACTGCAGAAACTATAATGAAACTAAATAACCTTACCTGTAGCTCTCTGTAAGACCCTGTTAAAACAGAAACCTTGACTTATATTTAATTGGTCAAGTATCCAAGATACTAAGAACCTTTACAGACAGGCTTCTTTGAGTTCCAGCTCCGGTTTACCTATGCTGTGTCCCCTTGAATCTTCATCGATCAGAGCTTATATCACAACTAAAATTCTCTCTCTTCCAACTTTTGCCAAATTCTCAGGGAAAACGGTCTCCAGATATTGATCTTTCCCTCTTTGTATATCACATGGGGCTGTAGATACAGCTCAGAGAGAGAGTGCATGTTCAGCATTCACAAGGCCCTCAGTTCGATTCCTAGTTCCAAAAAAAAAAAAAGCATCTATGCTACTAAATATAAATCTTTGATTTAAAAGTGAAATTAGAAATCTTAAATAACTAGTACCAGTAGCCTCTGAAGTCCTTGAAAACCCGAAAAGTCTCTTTTAGAACTGGCCCTAAAACAAATACACATCTTTACATCATCTAAGTAAAACTGCTTTTTCTCAAGTACAAGTTTAACTCAAAATACAATTTTCAAAATTTGTATTAGTGTTATTTCCTTTATTTTTCAGCTATATTTTTTTGGTGGACTGTGTAAGTTAGAGCTCAACTGTTAGTAGAGCGAAAATATCTTCGTACTACCACCGGTCTAAGTGGATTAGTCACCCTGTATAATGATCTTGCTGTGGCAAATTAATATACTGAAGCTGGAAGTCTAATTTAGTTTGTGTGAAATGATCTCCCAGAACTTGACCACCAAGTGTATAAACTTTAATAATGGAGTTCCTGATCCTAAGCCATAAAGCAGGCCCCAACCCTGTTGTCTGCCATAATATACAATATATAAAGCAACCTGTTAGTCATATGCAAAATCATAACTACTATAGGTCACAAGGATATACAATTGGTTTTGGTCTACATCTTTACAGGTCCAGGTCTACATCTACATCTTTTACATCATCTACATCTATGTCTACATCTTTTACATCATCTTTTGATAAAGGAAATTGTCTAATTGATTCTGATGATGGAAACTGCTAATCAAATTAAGGGCATGCATGTCTTCACAATGCATTTCCATATAAGATAAAATTTACCTATTTAATACTCAGTGAGCATTACCTTTGTAGAGAGCCTTATGGCAGGGGTAGCAAGAGACATAAGAAAGTGAAATTCACTAGGTACAGTGGTAAACACCTGTAATCCTAGCTTCGTGGGAAGTTGAAGCAGGAGTATTTGCAAGCCAGCCTGAACAATTTAGTTAGATCCTGTCTCAAAATAAAATTAAAAGGGCTAGGTGTGGCTCAGTGGGAGAACACTTGTCTGGCATATGAAAGGCCCTAGGTTCATTCCCAATACAGAAGAAAGGAAGAAAGGAAATTAAAATACATGGTCCCTGGTCCCAATCTAGTTTGGAGAAAAGATCTCTACAAATAAAATGTTAAGTCATCAAGAACAATATGAGCCATCAAACGTCAGGTATTCTTATGTGAGTAGGAAGGACAGTAAAGCTGAATTTACAGGAGAGGAAGCATTGCTATGAGTTAAAATGCATACCAATGCTTTTCAAAGAGAAACATGGGGGCTGGTAAGTGCCTCAGTAGTAAAGTGCTTGCCTAGCATGTGTGAGGCCCTGACTTCAGTCCCCAGCACTACCAAAACAAAAAAGAAATAAATATTTTGAGACTTAGAAAGGAATAGGAATTGCATGGTGAATTCCCCACTGGGGGAGGGATGACTTTAAGCTCAGGTTGGTGTGTAGGTCGTTTTGGCTGGGAAGGGGTTTGTTCTAGATCTGCAAGAAATCAGATTGCAAGCCGGGCATGGTGGCTCACGCTTGTAATCCCAGCACTTTGGGAGGCTGAGACAGGAGAATTGTGAGTTCAAAGCCAGCCTCAGCAATGGTGAGGCGCTAAGCAACTCAGTGAGACCCTGTCTCTACATAAAACACAAAATAGGGCTGGGGATGTGGCTCAGCAGTCATGTGCCCCTGAGTTCAATCCCCAGTACACCCCACCCCCCAACCCCCCCCCAAAAAAAGAAATCAGATTGCAAAAGTGTCAAAGCCAGACTCAGCTTATTGCCTGTAAGGTCAGATGCTGTGCAACTATGAAGATTCACTTTAGGTTGGATGAATTTCTTTTTTCATCTTAGATACTCTCACCATATTGAGAACCCATTCTAATGCTTGACCATAAACCTGAAACATGGTGGAGCACAATATCATGGTAAAAAATCTAAATTTTAATGTTGGTACAGGGTTCTACATAAAGTTCACACAGCTCCAAATGTATTTAAGTGTTCAGTGAATATGCTTCCTTTGAAACCTTAGCACTGTTCTATTGTAGGCTAATTACAGAAATACATATAATTTTTCTGCTTCTTTAGATTTATTCAATCAGCAACAAATATGTACCAGGGAACCTACTATGTATTTGGGAGGTTCTTTCCTATGAAAAGTTCATAATAGTATAAAAATAAGATAAATGCTCAAAAAAACCTTGAAAAGAAAGATGGAATGTCTTATGAAAGATCACAGATAGGACTTACATCTAGTTAAAGAGATCCTTAAAAATGGACAGAATTTGGTGGGTTAAAGAGGAAAGGTGACTCTAGCCAGAGCAAGAAGCTCGAGCTAAGACCTGGTGTTGAATGCAAGAGGAACATCTGCAGAGCCATGAAGAGCCCAGCTATCGGCTTTCTCATCATCTGTCTGTTCACAGATGCCCAGTTTTTAAATTGTGAGAAGCTGATGTTCCACCTGAGAAAGATACTGTACAATTAAAGTGGCTCTTTCTCTTGTCTTTCAAAGGTATCATTTTTTTTCAGTCAGTTGGACCTCTTCACTATATAATTAGTAAGATGAACCCTGAAATTTCTACTAACAACAACAAAACAGCACAAAAGGCACATTAATATAAGCTAATACCAGCTTATTTTGGTAAGAAAGGTTTATTTAAATGTTTAAGAGTTAAAAGTCTCAGTGGTCTCTGTAATTCTTTATTCCAGTAAGAGGAGAAAGCTTAAAATTGGTTCTTCTAGAATAGCTCCAGGGGAATACTATTCAAAAATTTTAAAAAAGGAATTAACCATTGTTATATACAACATAGATGAATCTCAGAATAATTACACTGAGTGAAAGAAACCAGACCTCCGTCAGACAAAACAGGAAATACCGTATGATCTCATTTACGTGGAACTCTGGAAAATGCAACAAAATCAGGGAGTAGAAGGGAGGACGGGGATTACCGGAGGGACTTTTGGAATGATGGATTTGTTTACCACTTTGACTCTGGTGATGATTTCATAAGTGTGTATGTGTGTCAGCTGTACACAATAAAATGTTTAAAAAGTATACTTCCCTTGGAGGGCTGACTCCTTTCCTTTTCTTCCCTTTCCTTCTTTGTTCACCCTACTGGGAATGAGCCCGGCATGCTAGGTAAGCTGTCTACCACTGAGCTACACTCCCAACTTAACCTGGTTTTTTATGTCATTTTATGTCAAATCTAAATAAGAGATTAGTGTAAAGCTTTAAGTTCTACATGTGTGTTGTGATTTATGGACCATGAGACGACAATGGTGAAGAGAGAAGTACTTACATGACAAATTTGGTGATAAGCTAACATAGGTAAATAAGAGCCTTGAATAAGGTAAAATGATATCCAATATTTTATTCCTATAGACAGAAATTGTTCAACTCTATTAGGAAATAATAAAATATTAGGGAATATTTAAGTTCTGAGTATAAACAGTGGAATAAATAGTCTGGTTAACTACCTCATACAGTAATGTAAAAACAAGCAACTCCTTACAGATGAAGTCTAATTTTAATCCACCTCTTCATTTTGATATGAACGGGAGACAACACTACCATGTTGAATATGGAGTATATCATTAAAACATTTTGAACAGTGTTCAAATTTTTTTCAGTTAGTCATTCAAGGATCACAGAGAAGGCCCCAAACAATTGCATTTCCTTTCCAAGGGTGTGATTATGACCACCATAGTGTAGTCTATGTTGCTCTCACGAATTACAGGCTTCAATCCAAGTAGGTGATGGGGTATCCTGTGACCACTCGGGATCAAGACCTTCCCATGCTAAATTACACACCCGTGTGCACACACACACACACAAAATAAAATAAACAACCTGATTCCTGACCTAGGTTTAGTCTACTCAGGGAAACAGACAACTAATAATTTGAATATAGTATAGTGGATGCTATGAGAGCAAAAGTGCAGAAAATACGTAAGTGCCAATGAGCACCAGGAGCACTCACTGGAGGGTTTAGGGAAGCCTAGTGCAAAGAAGTTTATCTAAAATGAAAACATCAAGACTTCTGAACTGAAGAGGTTAGAGAGAGAAGGACAAATCAGATTTTGCAGTACCCTGTAAGCTATTTTACTCTAGATGATGGTACTACTCAACTAGGATTATAGAAATGGAAATGGAAAGAAGTGGGTGGATTTGAAAGATGTTTTGCATATATAATAAATGTGACTTGCTAAAAGCTAACTGTGGAAAATTAGAAAGAGGGAAACACCAAAGATAGCTTCCCATGTTTCAGACTTGACAACTGAGTAGATGGTGGTGCCCAGAAAGTTGAGGAGCTGGTTTTAAGGAAAGATTATAAAGCTATTTTTACTGTTGTTGAACTGAAGGCACTCATGGTGTATCTGAGAACAGATATATATTTGACAATTGCCTACAGAGATGTTGAACTCCTTAGCACATAGATTATCATTGTCACCATGGGAGTAGATGAAAGGCACACCAGATCTCTTTCAGCAAATGTGCTTACACTGAATACAGACACGCACAGAGAATAGAAGGAAGATGTACAGAAGGAATAGCCAAGGAAGCTCCCTACCTTCTGCCTCAGGCAAGCAGGCAGGTAGAACCTACTAAGCTCCTATTGTTTTCTGTCTGTACATTTATTGAAACATCTCTCAAGTGTCATGGAATATGCTTAGCTTTGTCTCTCCTACTAAAGGATCTTAAGGCAAGGATCATGTCATACTCATCTCTGGATTCTCAGGACTTAGCATAGTGCCTAATAGATGGTCTTTAATAAGAATTTTACTAAGTAAGTAATGAGGAGAAAATGTTCTACAGTACTTTGTGTTCCATACACTTCGTATACAAGGCCTATTATACTCATGATTGTGTCATATAAAACATAGACACTGATCCTTATGCTGGAGATGATGCAGCTCTGTGGAGAAAAGTCTTTGGGTTCTGTTTTCTTTGTGCCAAAACTGCCAGAGTGGAGGAAATCAAACCTATACCACAAGGTATTTCAGCAGAGACTAAGCTGAATACTATCACTTTGTTTTCTGTGGAACAGCCCTTGCAGGGACCTAGCAATTACCCTACATCACAAATCTAGAAACACCCCCACAAAAATAAGGTTGAACATTGCCTGGAATCTTCAGCTTATGGGTTCTGCTCAAAACAACTTGGCCAAAAGCTGAGAAACTTCAGTCCTAACTTTTCAGTTCCGTTATATTTGTCACTGCTTAGAAGGCAGCACCCTTGTCAACCAGAAATTCTTATCTCCAGACTGTTCTGTGCACTGACAGTGTCCTTTCCCACACACACACAATGCCCATTCTAGTGTGGGCTTCACAACCTATTCCACTATAAACAAACTCCCCTACGCGCTCAATTTTTAGGATGAATGTCTTGCATTTCCTTGACTTCTTTCAAGGAAAGTTTTCTTTGCAGTTCTTTCAAATTCATGTACCAGAAGGCTCGGAATTGGTATTGCCATTATGTATCTCAAAGTCTCTTCCAAACCACATTTTCACCGATGTCTCACTGTTTTGCCTTCATCACAAATGGACTATGCAGGGGTAAGTGTTGTGTCAGAGCACTTCTAGGCAACCAGAAAGTCATTTTTTTTTTGGTACCGGGGATTGAACTCAGGGTCACTTAACCACTGAGCCACATCCCCAGCCGTATTTTGTTTTATGTAGACACAAGGTCTCACTGAGTTGCTTAGCATCTCGTCGTTGCTGAAGCTGGCTTTGAACTCGCGATTCTCCTGTCTCAGCCTCCCAAAGTGCTGGGATTACAGGCATGTGCCACCGCGCCCGGCTCCAGAAAAGTAATCCCCAACAGAAATAACTACAAGAATGTGAGCAACTCGAATAACAGGGCCTGCGTGGACCCCAGGCTGGGCGTTTCATTTGCACTGTGTGTGAAGGCGATCCACAATTTTGTTAGCTTGGTCACCTGGAAACATGGGCACAAAACTAGACAGAGAAGTTCTGACAGCTATCAAAACTTCAATAAAACTGCCCTCAGGTTCTTGGTGTAGCAGTGTGCCTCACAGGAAGTAATACAAGCCGACTCCGGGATGAAGTCATCATGGTTGTCTGCTCAAAACCAAGAAAGAGATCAAAGTGCTTCGTATGCTCCACAGAGCATGGGGAGAATCCTCTGTCAGGTGCAGAACAGCCTGGGCTGCTGGTAGGCACTTGCCCTGAGAGGCTGCTCTCAGACAGTTTGTCACAGTATGGTGTGTCGTCCACTTCAGAGACTACGATGCTTCTGGTTCAGCTTTGTACCTTTTAGGGTGGCCAATTCATTTGCGGCTGGCAACTCTGTGGACTGCGGCACAGAGGGTCTCAACAAAGGCAGGCTGGGAGAGAGCTCCGCCCGGCTCCCGTCAGTGTTTGTGGCTCTCTTCCTTAATTGGAAGAAAAATGTTAGAGGAAGTCACCTTTTTATACCAAGCTTGTTCATATGGATAGAGCAAAACCATCAAGAGAGTGCAGTCAAAAGCTATTCTTAACTCACCGCTATCGCCTAACAAAGGCCCACGTTCCCCATGGATGGGATGCAACATGCACTCCTGCAAGTGTGCAGCATGGAGGTGATAAGGCCTTCCACTGGCTGTAGAGTCTGCAGTGATAGAAAATGCTTCCTACAGGATCCCAGAATAGTTACCTCGTGTGGCATCAAAGTTTCACCAACATTCCCTTCTGATAATATTGATCCTGTCATCCTCGTCTGCTGCTTTGCTTCATGGATTTCTAGTTACTGTTCTTTCTTTTATTTCCCCGTTTGCAGTTTTTTTTTTTGTTTTTTTTGTTTTTTTTGGTACTGGAGATTGAACTCAGGGGCACTCAACTACTGAGCCACATCCCCAGCCCTATTTTGTGTTTTATGTAGAGACAGGGTCTCACTGAGTGGCTTAGCGCCTCGCCCTTGCTAAGGCTGGCTTTGAACTCACAATTCTCCTGCCTCAGCCTCCCTAAGTGCTGGGATTACAGGCTTGCGCCACCGCACCCGGCTTTGCAGTTCGTTTCTTCAGTCTCCTCAATATCACTTTCTTCACTTATAGAAATAGTGAAGTCATCACAGGGAATATTTACTGAGTTTTTGTCACTTTCTTCAACACAGGGCTTTTTAAGACAAAGGGGACACTGAGCAACCTGCAGTGATTCTCTTTCCTGCACTTCCCAGGTGGGCTATACTTTTTCTTGCCAATTTATCCTGTACTCTTCAATTTTCTTGAGTATCACAAAGCTTCAGTTCCAACCATTCTAACGAATCAGATATTCTAGGATCTCTCTCTCTTTCCTAACAACATGACAATCTTGGCATCGCCTTGGTGGGTCAGGTTTGATGCATGGTACTCTCCCAGAGGCCATGTTACATTTCACACACACACTTAATCTTTTGCTCATCATAGCAAAGGACAAGTCTGAGTCAGGCAGAGCAAGCATGGTGGGGGCCTCTTCCAGTTTATTCCTGGTCCCACTTTCTTCTTTTATCTGGTCTAGATCTCTAACTTGGCCTCTAACAGTGCTTCTAATCACCATCTATATTTCCCCTTGCCTGTTTATTTCCCAACTCCCGTTTCCATATTCAGCCTGGCACTGATGCCCACAACTCCCTTCTGTCCTCGTCTTTCTCCTGTTATCCAACTCACAGTTCTGAGACAGTACTATCATTTATGTGATTCTGTTAGTCATTCAGTTGAAGTTCCAGAAACAATCCTAAAATCACTTAATTTCTATGATTCCTAAAATCAATTCTGTGATTAGCATTGTTCATGAATGCTCATCTCATGCCTTTGCAGTCACATCATTTTTCACACATGGTAGAGAAGGCCACAGCTAAACTCTTCCTGCCAAGATGCCTATCATGCAGATTAAAGTCCTGCACAAGGCCTAGGTAGATTATATAGGTAAAGCTCCCATATGTTCCTCTCTCCTCTAAGAGAACTAATGTCTTGAATTTTGTGTTTATAATTCCCAAGCCTATTTTTACTTTATGTGAATATATATTTATATTTATATATTTACTTTATATGAATATATATACACACACACACATATATATATATATATATCATAGTATTGTTTTGTGTTTTTAGAAATCTATCTGTAAAGCCGGGCGCGGTGGCTCACGCCTGTAATCCCAGCACTTAGGGAGGCTGAGACAGGAGAATCGCGAGTTCAAAGCCAGCCTCAGCAAGGGCGAGACGCTAAGCAACTCAATGAGACCGTCTCAACATAAAACACAAAATAGGGCTGGGGATGTGGCTCAGTGGTCGAGTGCCCCTGAGTTCAGTCTCCAGTACCAAAAAAAAAAAAAAAAAAA